>LWCA01000962.1:0-14524 GCA_001642005.1 Intoshia linei | reverse complement strand
TTTTACGAAAATATGATAAATTAACCAATCATATTTGTTAATAAAGTAATTTTTAATATTTTTTTATTAAAAATTTTTTTTTCTTTGCGCAACTCAACCAGAAATTTTTTGGTGTGAAAATTGAACTCACATAGTAGTTTAAATATGAATACTAGCTTAATTTTTCCTATATCAACAAGAAACTCGCAAAATTTCTACTTTTTGAAACACCCCATTATACACACATTCTGTCTAATAAATTAAAAAATATATAACAATTGTTATTAAATTCTTTACGCAAATGTTAACAAAACAAAACAAATGATTGATAATAGTTAATAGTAGAATTTTTAGATTAGATTTTCAACGTGAATTTTTTTTTTTGGTATAATACAAGAGTTCCCTCGGTAGATCTAGGTGCTGTTTGTACGTAGTACAAAACTGCCAAGCTAGTTACAAGATAAAAATTTACATTTGTTTTTATCAGATTTAATGTAAATATTAAGTTATTATTGTCTTGTCTCAATATTCATGCGTTTATCAAATTTTCAATTCCATTTATATTTTTTTTAATACTTTAAAAATCTAATTAATTAATTTTTTGTGATATACCCCATCAACGAATCTTTATCAACTTTCTTACTATGATTAAATACTATCATCGTTCAATTAATTTAATACATAATAGAATATTATCATTACCCTCAATTTTTGGGGCACTTTTCAAAAAAGGTGCCTAACACGGGGTTATACTGTAATAATAAAATGCCAAAAAGAAAAGCAACATTCACAAGAAAAAAGGCCAAAATTGAGAAGATGAGACGTCTCAAGAAGATCATGATATCCGAAATAAGTAAGATAATTGTTATTTTTAATTAATTTTCATACTGTATTCATTCTGATTTACATTTAGGAAAATTTTACGTAGACAATCCAATTTTTTTTATAAAATATATAGGATTTTTCCTATTATGACAATTTTTAGGATTGGACTGTTTATACTTTATTTTTAATGGTATTATTTGGTGTTTGTATTTATAATGGTAATTGGTTATATAATGGTTTTATTTTTCTTTATTTTATACTTTAATTAATTTTGCATGGTTCAATTGTAGAAAAACGATCAATGATATGGTTCATTTAAAAGAATATATTTTTGATAAAGCTTTACAGACATATCAGAATAATAATGATATCTTCAATTCACAANATAAAATTAAAACTTGCAAATATTACTGAGTTTTCATTACAATTTGATGGGAAAACATATAATGGAAAGCACTATATGTGGATTGCAGTTAATTCTAGTGAAGGTGAGTATTTACTAGGAATAAAAATCATACAAAATGGAAGAGCAGAGACTATAACAGCGTTACTAGTTAATACAATTAACAGTTTTGATATATTAAATAATATAAAAATAATAATATGTGACACAACCAATGTTAACACTGGTAAACGTGGAGGCGTCGTTAAGAAATTAAAGGATATTATACCTAGTGTTTTATATCACCCCTGTCGATTACACGTGTTAGATAGAATCCTACATCATTACTTAAACCACTTTTTTATAGATACAACTACCTCACCAAACCTTGAATATTACTTTATTAAGGATACTTTATTAAATTTTAAATTATATTAAATTAATTATTATATAAAAGAATTATATCGGCGTTGGAGATAAAATTATATATCCCAAATCAAATAGGTATGATTATAGTGAATTAGCAGCTCTCTGTAAAGCTTATAAAATGAAACTCTAGGGCTATTTATTTGTTAAAATATGCAATTTTAAAAAATGACATTGAACCTAATATTCAACGGTGTGCTAGTTTTGTCGCCAATCATTCGGCTCCGGCATGGTTCAATTGTAGAAGGACGATCGATGATATGGTTCATTTAAAAGAATATATTTTTGATAAAGCTTTACAGACATATCAGAATAATAATGATATCTTCAATTCACAACTTCTGGAAATAGATTATACTAATGAAATCTGTGAGCGATCTCTATCGGTCTTGCATACGTTTGTCGATAGATTGCCTAAATCATATGAAACCAGAATATTGAATTATTTTAATAAATTGTAAAATGATAATATATTATAATATAATACATTAAATGATCTTATACTTCAAATTAGTTGATTTGGTTTGGTTTGATTTGATTATTTTACATATTAATTTTGGTTATTTTGCAATATATTTTTATATCAATGTTTTATTATACTAAACCCTCAATGAAATTCTATTAAATTTTGTTTATTTCATTTCAATATTGGCAATATTTTATTTTTTATGCACTGTATAATATAATATAATACAATGTCTATCGTAATTCGTAAATTATAAATCATTCATGCGCATAAGATTATTTTAAATTTCTTGATAATTTTTCCTATAAAGCTTCATCAATCATAATTTCTCATCTTGGAATAATGGGCTTTTTCAAATATAATCAAAAATATTAAAATTTTCACAACCCTAATATACAGGCTAATTCCTCGTTAACGGAATAATAGGCCTTGAAAAAATCTCATTCCGTTAAATAAGAATTAACCTGTGTTTATTTTTTCAAAGTAGCTATCAGGGGGTAGTGGTAATGAAGATAAAACAAATTTTTGAATCAAGAAGAGTAATAAACCATCACAGCTTTAGACATTTAAAAAACCTTTTCTATAATAATTCGGGTTAAATTTCCTTGAAGGGAGGGTGTGTAATGGGTATATTTAAATTTAATATCATTCGTTGATGTAAAAATTTTTTTTTCAATATACAGTTATTTTATTGTAACCCTTAGTGACCCACTATTGAGAATGACTGAATATAATATACAATAATATATAACTGAGTTATATTATTATTAATTATATTATTACATACCGACATTTCCAGTCATATTGATAGGTAAAATTAAAATATTGCACAAAAATATGAGAATAAAAGATAATATAATTAAATATCTCTGAAATAAAAGATATCGTAAGGCATCTGGTCCAGCAACATTCATTATATCCTCATTTCTATATATATATTTTGATAAACTGTTTTTTTATTACATAAAAATAAAAAATTATTAATTATTATTATTTATTAAATATCAATAATAATAATTAGTACAATTAATGTAAATACAATAAATTTTAGTGTATATATTATGGCAGTTATTGTTAAACTTCACGGAACCCATATGTAACAAAATTTTTTACAAAATATAACAAATAATACCCATCAACGTTCATTCTCTAAAGCAGTGTTTCTCGGTTGTGGTTCAAATCTATATGCCTAGGGTCCGTGAGATTCTTATAAAATATAAAAAAAATTTATCAATTTTAGTTTATTCTTTATTTTATAGATTAGAGGGTTAAAGGGATAATACTTATTTTACCCTGGTAGACCTTTTTCATTTTTATTCATTTTTAACGGAGAGAAGAGAAAAGTAGTTTATTTTACGGGAGAATTTTTAATATTTATTGCAGAGTTGTCAGATTTTTAGAATTTAGCCAAAGCATAGACGACCGCTACATTATTATTTCAAAAATCCTACTTTTATCCCACCATTAATAAAATTTAATAATTAACTAACTACAAATAAATTAAATAACTTAATCAAATACCAAAATAAAAGTTCCAATTTTACCAATCCTCTCCACTCCGATGAAAAATCCTCTTTTTCTAATATTTTCTTGTTTTCTAATATTCGCCCTCCATAATTCATGAACAAGTTGTAACAGTTATTCAATTTTTTAAAGAATCAACCCATAGAACCAATAATTCTCTTAAAAATTTTTTAAATATTACAGACAAGATGGACTATTATTTTGTCCTCTACATATATTTATTGGTCAATTTAACAATTACGGCTTACAAGAATGTGTCAATACTTTTTTGTTATTTTAGACATGATGGAGTATTAAAATAATTTACAATTATAATTTTATACTTGACAATATAAAAAATGTATACTATTTAAACATCGATTATTATTAATTAAAAATAAATTAACTATCTGAAAATACTTAAGATTTTGACAAATTTATAATTTATTAACTCTTTTTAGATATTATATGTTAAATGTTTATTAATTAATTTTAATTATATTAAAAAAAATTTTAGATTACGTATTTTCTGAAATAAAATAGAAAAATCGCCCTCAAGAGGGCGTTTCGACCACCGTTCAGAATTTATAGTTCAGATCGACATTCATTTGAGCGATAAAGCGATAAATTTTTCATCGCCCAATTTTTAAAGGTTTTGATTATCTCTTCAAATGTTAAAAATATTCCCAAAATAAACTGTTCAAAATTTTGGTCGAAAAATTATCTTCAGAATCATTAAAAATTAGACAAAAAAAACTCACCATAAAACTCCTACCAAATTTTGATCCCAAAAATATTTTCAAAATCTTTAAAATTATGATGAAAAAAATTTATCCTTAAAGGAACCCAAAAAAATTGGTCCAAAAATCAATAATGTGATTAATTAGCACAATCTATGATTATATCGCTCAAAGACGTATCGCTCTAACAATACATTGCTTAAATGTATGTGGCTCAACTGAATGTTCACCTACGCATCGTATGCAAAAAAAATTTAACGGCTATTCTTCATTTTCGGTAGTATCGAGCTAGGTAGATGCGGTTCTGAGTATACTATTTATTTTTTTCATTTCATCCACTCTGATTTGATTATAAATTCAGTTAATATGTAATTTTTTTTGTTATTTGAACTAAAATGTTTTATGGAGGAAAAGTGAAATAAAAGGAAGGTAAACCGTTCCAAAAATTGGCATTCATTGCAGATTATAACAAAATATATTTTAGAGTTTCAAGGTTTTGATTAGTATCACATTGACAGTGAAGGTGAAAATTTCAGATAAAAAAAATTTTTGAGATAGCTTAGCCTTGATAAAATAATTTGGAATTTGTGTTTTATTATTATTATTATTAGTATTTTATTTCTAGGACTTTTATGGTTTCTAATTAAATGGTTACACATAAACACAAACAGAAAAACACACACACAGATTTTTACTAATTTTTACATTATAAGTAAGGATTTTCATTTACAAATCATAACTAAAAGTAGGGTGCACTGCATGCAGCCCAGTTAAGAACTACTAAGCTGACAGAATTTATTTTTTGGAAACGAATTCCGTCAACCAAAATTTCTAATGTAAATTAAATATAATTTTACGTAATTTGCCAAAAATATTTTCGTTTTTCTTCATATTGCTAAATATTATCATTATTATTGTATCATTCTGGTTTCTCAACTAAGTTGATTTTAGTTTTATAAGTTGTTTCACCAGAAACAACTTAAAACAGTACTTTTCAAAGGAGTTCACCTTATATTAATTTAGCACTATGAGGGGGTAAGTTACCACATGCTACGCATACCACTGGTAACATTTAAAATTCGTTAGAATTTCTATATTTTCCAACTACTGCATATGAAGTATATAATACGCATAGTGTTAATGTTATTAACCCTTTCATTGTCTGTGTATTCTATACTATTCACAGCAATTTCACTTCACACGTCTGTGTATTCTATTATATAGCAGCATAATTTTAAAAGTTAATTCTTTTATTTTCATACATTTTCACATAAGTAATTTAAAATAATACAGGTTTAAATTAAAACATAAATTCCAGACGTGTGGTGATAGTACATAAAATTGCATCAGACAGTGAAAGGGTAAGGGTAAAACATCATTAAATCCAATTTTAAAAAGATTTTAGGCATAAATATTTTCTAATATTCTTTTTAAAAATCCATTTTTACTAAAACTAAGATAAAAAATACAATTTTACCAACTGAGAACTAACGAAAATCAAAAAAATCATACATGTATTACGGAAACTCCCTAATTTTATCAAAACCTAACAGAAAATATCAATTTAAATTTTAATCGATAAGTATTTATTAAAAAATTGATTATAATCATTGTAGTTTTTATTGTCAATATGATAAAAATTATGAAATGTACATTAGGGTTATTCTATTTTTCTAATATAAAAATTACTGTTACTTATAGAAAATGAGTGCCGCTTAATTTTGCTGCAAAATGATATTAATATTTTTAATTTTTATCCAAAAAACCCCCAATCTTGAAGTTAAAAGTTTTGATTTTATGATTTCTCAGTTAGTTTCTTGAAAATTTTAATAATCCGTTGTTGTGTTTAATAAATTTAAATACCAATATAAATTACATTGTAATACCAATTTTCAATTTATCTGAATTTATAAAACTTTTAAAAATGTCGAATATTGAAAAGATTTCATCATTTGAAAGTGTACAAGAAATTTCCCAAATATTTTGATATTTTTTTGAATCAAACGGTATAATAATGACCATTGAACCTTGTGAAAGATCATTTTCGACATTAATTAATGTTAGTAAATTAACTATTAAAGTTAAAAATATATGTTCAAAAACTATAAACAAATTTAATTCATATTTGTTAGTTGATTTCAATTTAATTTAAATTCGTACCAATTTTATATGTATTAATGTACTTATGTAAAAAAATTATGTAAAAGTTAAGAAATATAAATAGTATCTACGGCAGTGCTTTCGAACCATTTTTGGTTGGCGACACATATTTCAATCTCAAAAAATAAACGATTGATTAATAAATATCAGGAACCAATTTTTTTCTATTAATAATCTGAAAATAGGCTATGTATCATTTATCATCATCACTAAAAATATCTTTGATTTACATTTTTACGTCTTCCAAGTGTATTTTCTGCTAATGGAATTAAATAAAATTTTAAATTTGGCGACACACACAAGTGTCACTACACACCGGTTGGAAAGCACTGATCTACGGTAATAAAATATTCACAAAAGTGATAAATTAAATTTTATCATTTTTAAATTCATTTTACTCTTAATATTATAAACTTACTAGCTTAGCAGTTTTGTAGTACGTACAAACAGCACCTAGCCCTGCCGAAAGCACTCTTTTATTATACCAAAAAATTTATGTTGAAAATCTAACTTAAAAATCCTACTATTCACTATTATCAATCCTTTAAAAAAGTGATTCCCAAATTTGTTTCAGAAATATTTGAAAAATATTGGTTAATAATATATTATAAATTATTTTTCACCGGGAATACCTAGATTTCTGAAGTTAAAATTTTGTATTTATATCAAATAAAATAAGCTGTATCAGAATAATCCTTTTTTTAAATTTTCGGACCGTTGATTATTTCATATTTTTTGTTTTAATAAAATATTTCGGAAAAAAAAATATATAAATACTAAAATGCTTTTTTGACCATGAAGTCGTCACTTATTCGGATTGAAATTTTTTATGTGTGTTAACATGATACAACTCTACCACCTGTAAATTTTTTGAAATTCTGGGGCTGTTTTCAAAAAAAAGAAGGGAATTTGTGGTTTTGGCCATAAAAATATCATTTTTTTAAAATTATGATAATGTTCATGATTTTAAAATCCGCATCAGCGTATATATTTTTTTAAATTCTCCAACTCGTTTAATTTTCAAAAAGAGGGACAACAGGGGTTTTGACCCTTAAAATGTGAACTTGGAGGATTGAAATTTATCTTATTATACGTCCCGGAAAAAACTGTAATTAAAATGTGGTCTTTAAAAAATTCTAAGAGTGCTAGTTATTTCAATAAAATAAGACACACAGACAGACACACACACGAACAAAAATCGCGTCGCATTTTATATAAGTTAGGATTTTTAAAATTATTTTTTTACAATAGTACTTAAAAATATTTGAGTAGAAGCATTTAAAATATTTTGACCCAGTTTATATAAATTCATGTATTTTTTTGAAATTATATAATTTTTTTAAATATGACGAAACGTTTGTCCGTGAACTGTGTCTAAAATAAACGATTTTTTATTGATTTTTTTTAATTAATATGATTAGTGTCACATGATCTATGCTATTTTTTATACTATGAAAAAATTTATATTATTCTACAGCAAATTAAATGGAGATTATTATCTATATATGTCTTATTTATATTTATAAAAAAAATAAAGTCCAAATTGGAACAGTCCTAATGTATATTGTACATTGAACAAAATTTAAAAAATATCTTACATGATAAAAATAGCTAAAAACTACCAATTTACATGATTGAAAAAATATATTGTAATTTACTATAAAATTAGTATATTAATTAATAAGTGTCAAAATATAATTAAAAATTTTTTATTTTCAATTTTCCAATTAGGATTAAAATTAATCAAACCAATCGAAGTAAAATGTTGACTGTTTAAAGAACATACATATAATTGAATTCAACAACTATTGATTTCATTTCATTATCAATAAAAATCATTACAATTACAATATACTGTAACTCAATTGCAATTTATCATAAATTTAATAATATAGTAGTAAACTACTACTAGTAGTCATTTATTCACGTATTGCATAAATTATCCATATTAATTATATTTTAATATTTAAAATGTTGTTGTACATAATATCAAAAAATTATACTGTAGTTTCAAGTGAGCCTTTACTTGTATTAATTAATGGTTCAATCGATTCTTGTCTTCTAGGATAAAATTAAATAAATTATGAAATTTGAATTGTTTACAAATTCAGTGTATAAATGTACAATGAACAGCTGTTTTCAAAGAAAAAATATTAATTTCTCATCTAATACTTATAATTATGCAATTATATGTACAATGTACATTGTAAAATGTGCATGGGTTTTATTGGATGTATTATATATATTGGAAAGTTTTATTTTTTTAAAACATAACTTAAAGTGTTATGACTCATAATACCTCATAACTTATGAGGTTCGTATGGCACGACCATTATCAACATGCTGTAAAGATACCATCATATACAAATTATGTGTAAATAATTATATAATTTATAATCGTATAAATTGAAAAATACGCTTGGGACATAATAACCGTCTTGTCATGGCTTATACTTTTCCGTAGAACAAAGAAAATGACCAACAAAATCTAAACGTTTAAAATAAAAATGTATAATAAGGAATTGACATTATAAATTGGATTAAGACATTACCAATGACGCAGCTAAATTAAACAAAATGTTTTCAGGTATTCCTGCAAATCCGACTACTAGATAATCAGTCTTATTTGAAGCAATTTTCAAAACATCTGAAAATTTTATTGAATTTGTAGAATTTGTCATTTTTTATGAAATAATGTACATAAAATGTTAATATAAATTTATTTATAAAGTAAATGAATCTAAATTATAGTACTCTTTATTTATTAATGAATAACTTAGACTACATTATCAAAAGAGATTCCAAAATACAAAATAATGTAGAACATGTTACAATTTCTCAATTTGTTAACTATTAAATTAATAGCATAATTCATGATCTTTTAATAACTGGATTAGAATCAGCAGAATGATTTGTCAGTGATTTTTCATTGAATATTTAAACTATTGAAATATACTATGATATTATATTTGTTTCTATTAGAGTTCAACACGGTTTAGGGTGATATTTTCAGGTAAATACCTGAAAAACAAAATTTAATAAAAATCTCAAATCAAAGTTATGAATATTTTTTCAATTATATACTCAATTTTTAGAATTATAGTTACTTTCTAATCTAAAATAGTGATTAAGTTAAGAGATATTAAAATATATTTTTTTGAAATGAAATTTATATTGAGTATTAAATATTTTATTTTTCCTAGCATACTAGCTGTCGCTGACTGTTAATAATTTTAATTTTTAAATTAATTCGGTTAAATATGACGTTTATATAGAAAAACATCGCTAAACATACTGTTTAGCGGAATTCCTAAATTTTTGAGTTCTAAAAATTCCGTTAAATAGGATTTAGACTGTACAACACTTGATAGTTGTCATTTATGCTAATTATAATAATTATTATGATTACCGAAACTATTCACTCAATTGTTTGTATATAAAAATGTGGGTTATAGTTTATTGCACATTATAGAACAAATTATTATTTTTCTGAGTTTAATATGATTTCAAGGGTGATAATCAACATAATCGGTCAATATATACTGATTAATATCATTTATCAAACTTATTTATCATTTCCAAAAATTTTTAAATGGATTAACAATATCAACAATCACATCATAAAGCAAAGCATAAAATTTACCTATTTATTCAAGTCTTGGATGTAACATTATGATTTTATTGTCACACTTATAAATACAGTCAAAATCTAATTTAACGAAAATGCCATATTCGTTAAACAAAACATTCATTTCATTCATTAAATTAATTGGTACAGATTATGCACGAAA
This sequence comes from Intoshia linei, assembly GCA_001642005.1. Taxonomy (NCBI): domain Eukaryota; kingdom Metazoa; phylum Orthonectida; family Rhopaluridae; genus Intoshia; species Intoshia linei. Next base: position 4,252 of record LWCA01000962.1, on the reverse strand, counting down.
TTTTATCTTTTATTTTGAGATTTAATTAAAAATTTTCAATTTTTTTTGGTGAGTCGCCTTTTTGAATATTTCACATGTTAACATAACAAGTTTAATAATTAATATTAATTTATCTTCTCAAATTGATCATGATAAGCGGCTTCTACATGTATCCTTTACTTATATACATTTTCACTATACATATATTTGTATATATATATTTTTTTAAATTTAAATTTATAATACTATTTATGATTTTAAAATCCGTATCAGAGTGTATATTTTTTTAGATACTCGAACTCGTTTGATTTTCAAAAAAATGACAATTAAGCTTTTTGACGTGTAAGATGTAAGTTTGGGAGGTTAAATTTATTTTGCTAATAACCCGGAAAAAAACTGTAATTGAAATGTGGACTTTATAAAATTTTAAGACTGGTAGTTATTGAAATAAACGATAACACACAGGAAAACTAAGCATATTATATAAGTAAGGAAGGATACACAAGTTATATATAAAATTGAATGTTGTGTGTCACTATATACAAACCTTTAAAACACTAAATTTCTATTACAGTTTTTCGCAGGTAATGTTTATATCTATGTTTCATTTTCCGAATTTGAGCCCTTCAGGGTGAAAACCCCAATTTTCCATTTTTTTTTTAAAATAAAATATGCCCAAAAATGTAATAAAACATAAATTCTGGGACGTTTATTCTAAAATCATTAACACTATCGTAAATATCAGCCTCAGAACCGCACAATTTCATTGCCAAAACCACAAATTACCTTTTTTTTTAAAAATCAAAAAAGTCCTAGAATTTTATACAACATAAATTCTGATATGGTTTTTAAAATCATAAGCATTATCTTTATATTATTTAAAATTTTATTTTTTATCGATCATCTGCAGAGCTAGCTGCTGTTTGTGCTATTTACATAACAGTCAAGATAGAATTTATTAATTATAAATTACATAAATACGAAGTTAACAAATAAAGATATATTCAAACCATATAATTTGTCGTGGTTACTTATTATTTAACTAAATCTAGTCAAACATTTTAAAGACATTGATAAATTTTATTAACATGGATAGTTAAAGAAGCAATGGCGTCGATTTTCTTTACTTTGTTTTTGCTGATTACATGTTCTTTGTTAAATGTATCTCAAAATTTAAAAGAAGTTCAATTTCGCAACGATCCAGTTTTAAAATTTAGTTATTGGTAATATTTTAAAAGTTTATCAAATTCAGTCCCTTAATTTCAAATTTAAGTATTTTACATGTTTTAATTAAACTGGAATTTTGTTGTCCTTTGTGTTTCCATATTCATAATTATTATAATAATTGTATTCAATTAATTTTGGTAAAATTGGGCCTCATTTTTTAAATTGAACATTAAAAAAATTATATTCTTGAATAGCAGAACTATTTCGTGTTATATTGTAAATATTAAGTCAAGAGACTTAGAGGTGTCTAGGGCTATATGACACTAGTAGTGTGCTACGCATCATTAGTGAAACTTTTTTAACGACCTATTTTTCATTTTCGGGGGATCTCGAACTTGGTAGGTTCGTCTCTGGTTGTAACTAATTCATTTAACTTATGATTTCAATTACAAAGGGGGAAATATGTTTCAATTGGCATAAAGTTGTCTAAAATTGTGATTTTATGATATATTTATGTTTCATAAATTTTTAGTTCTATTTTTATATCTGCGACATTTAAATATATTTTTTAGCTCTTCCTGAGGATACAGAAATGTTTTTGAAAACTATGCAAACCAATTAAAATATAAATTTCCTGAACTCAATATTATAGGAATTTTGCACCCGACCTCTTTCCCGTATATACAAATAGCTTATCTACTTTTTATGTTAAAGATGCTGGCATTATGTGTCATTATATTTGAATTCAACATTTTTATACTGCTTAAATTACCGACACCTGATTGCTATTACTATGCAATTCAAAATAAGTGTTCTACTTGTTTCATTTTATTCTTTGTAATTCAATTTGCTGAAGGGTATTTTGTGGCAACAAATGCATTTGAAGTGTACTTAAATGGTAATTTTATGACATAATTATAAACTACAATTAAATTCACGAACATTGTACTTGTACAAAGGTTAATAAAAACGGTCCGCAGTATTGCGCATAACTTTTGCAGTGATCTAATAAATATATTTAGTGTGGAGTATATTGTGGAAATATTTTTCATTATAAAATTTTAATTTTGAATCTGTTTATTGTTTTTAATTACGTTTAGTGACATTAAATTGTTTTTCATTTAGTTTAGCTGCATTTTGACCTTTAATCTTAAAATTTTAGGAAAAGTTTTCAAATATTTACACAAAATGAAGTTCATTTGTTGTCATTTCTATGTTGTAAACTTTCTTATTTTTACCAAAGGTACTAAGCAATTTGTTTCCGATTTAAATAGTGTACGGACCATTATTTGAAAATATTTATGAAAAAATTGAATTTTTTGTTTTGGATTAAGAAGTTGTTGCTCATAAGATTTTGTAAAATCGGATTTTTCAAAAAAATATTTGAAAAAGGGGGATTTTCCATGAGAATGTGAAATGGTATTTTTTATTAAATTTTATTTATGGTATGATAAAAGTGGGATTTTCAAAATAATAATAACGGTCGTCTAGGCTAGTATTTTTATTTTTTTATTTTATTTGAATCTCACTGACCCCTTTAATAAATTGTATAGATAAGGTGGTATTTGTTTAATTTTATTGTTCATTATATCCTAATATCATTTTTTTAAGTCGAATATCCTTTAAAAAAAATATTGACTTTATAAATTGTTAATTAGCTAATTAATAAACATGATATTTATATCATGATGCTTGTAATTTTGTCCTGATTATCATATAAAAAATTGCATTTGCCATAAAAAACTGTCATACTGATAATATATATTCAGTACCAATTTAATAAATTCTTAAAATACCAATTATGTATCACTAATTAACCGAATCTTCACTTTATAAACATATTTCAGGTGAATTTTACCAATATTGCAAAGAATTGTAATAAATATAAAAATGATAATAACAAAGTTGTATTACTTTTCGTTTCGTTGTTGTAGTTTAAATTTTAATTTTAAACAAAATGTTTGAAAATGATAATTTAAAATTGAAAAATTGCGAAGGAATGAATTATATAGATTTTCACCCATATTTCTTTATTGTAAATGTGTAGACGTTTAATGCACATTTTTTTTTAAATTGTAGGATCAATATTTACAATTTTTTAATTTTATTCGAAATAATTGGAAAATATTGGTTGATATATTATATATATATTTAAAATTATTTTTAAATTTTTTGTGTGTTTTAAAGGATAAAACTTTACCACGTGTAAATTTTTTTAAATTCTATGGCTGTTTTCATAAAAAAAAGGTAATTTGGAGATTTGGACGTGAAGATATATTTTTTTTAAATTTAAATTTATGATAATGTTTATTTTAATTTAATTTTATATTTTAAAATCCGTATCAGAGTATATATTTTTTTAAATTACCGAACTCGTTTGATTTTCAAAAAAAGGGCAATTGGGCTTTTATACCCGTAAGATGTGAGTTTAGGAGGTTGAAATTTATTTTGCTAACACCGCAAAAAAAATGTTCTTGAAATGTGGTAGTTATTGAAATAATAAGTAACACACACAAACAAATATTGCATATTATATAAGTAAGGATAACAAACTTATAGACATTTTTAAGAAAATTTACTGATTTCAAAGTTATTAAAAATTTCCATTTTCAAGTAAATTTTTTCAAAAACCAATTTATTCAGAACACATTTCAATTTTGGAACCCTTGTTTTTTAAAATTAGTATTTTTACTTTTAAAAACTGCATCACAGCTCCCTATTAAATTACGAACATTCTCTTGGATTGCTTATCTGGATATATTGTAAAATTGAATAATAATGTTAGTACAGTGGTTTCTGTTTAATTTGAATTCACGCTTATATGAATTTCATGAAAATAAAAGTTACATTTGTATAGTATTTATTGTGAGAAAAAATTTTTAATATGAATTTATGTAAATAAACATAAATTTGTATTAATTTTCTATTACGTGACTTATAAATTTCAGAAAAGTAACCATTTAATATGAATTTGAAGAGAAAAAGATTTTTCGATTAATGATAAAATAAAATTGATTAAACTGTTTAACTAATATTCAAATCGATCTCAATTATATTTAGCCACCAAACACTCAATTTCAGTAGGTTTGATAAATAAGTCGTTAAA
>LWCA01000982.1:0-14058 GCA_001642005.1 Intoshia linei | reverse complement strand
AAGTAATACTCTTAATATTCATATTTAAATAATAATTTGATATTCTGTGCTCTTACCCTTATAAACTTTTTGAATTTTGTTAAGATTTTGGATTTTATGTCTGCTAATCAAAACGAAAACTTTTGGATCTTGTCCTATCTTGTCTTGTCCTATGTTCTATCCTTGTTTAGAAAACATGTAAGCAACATGATATTATGCCTCTAAAATTTACACAGAACACACAGAAAATTTCAATCAAAATAAGTGACGACTTCACTATCAAAAAAATATTTTAGTATTTATATTTTTTTTTCGAAATATTTTATTAAAACAAAAAATGTGAAATAATTAACGATCCGAAAATTAAAAAAAGAAGATTATTCTGATGCTGTTGCTGTAAGTGCATAAAGGTTAATACATGCTAATTCCTCTTTAACCCTTTCACTATTTGTGTATTCTATGATATACACCAGCCATTATCAACGGGTCCACAGCACTTTTTTGGGGGTCTATGAAAATTATATACATTTATTACATATTATAGACATTTTCAGTAACATAAAGTCGTTTTTAAAACATAAAGGCTCAGAAATACTAATATAAAACGTGAAAATCATGTAAAAGTAAATTCTTTGATATTAATTGTAACTTTAATTAAATAATAACTAACTGTAAATTAAATTATTAACAAGTTTAAAAACTTAATGGGTAACCTCCATTGTTCTATTTTTTGGAGCAGCGGTTTTATTTAATTATTTTATTAAAATTTATGACCCAGTCAAGTTTCTAGTCATAAAAAAAGCTTTAAATTTCAAATTGAAAATAAGACAAAAAATCAGTTAATATTCATGATTCTATGAAACATTTACCACGCAATATAAAATATTAATTCTTCACAGGGAAGATAGATAATATAGACTTTTTATTTATCTGATATAGTATTATGTAGTAAACAATACCCAAAAAACATGATTCATTTTGGGAACATTGACATATTAAAGGTAAATATTAATATTTCATCAAACTTATCATCTCGCAAAAATAGAGTACTCCATGTCTTTTGACCATCATTCGTTTCACCCCAATGTAATAATTCATTAAAAATTGTCATTGTAGCAATATTACCTGTATGAAGAAACTGATATAAGGTTATACAAGATTGTGTTCAAGGAATTTAATATTAATTATACACTAACTTTATGTTTATTTTATATTACACTATAGTGATTATCACTACAGTCATTATTATTAATTTTTTTGGGGGTCCACAGGTTTTATGTAATATCATCTTAGGGGTCAACAACGAAAAAGGATTGAGAATGCCTGATATACACATCATAATTTTGAAGAACTTTATTCTTTTATTTTCATACATTTTTACATAGGTAATTTAAAAATAATACAAGTTTAAATTAATACATAAATTCCAGACGTGTGATGATAGTATATAAAATTGCATCAGACAGTGAAAGGGTTAACGGAATAATTGGTCCTGAAAAAAATTTAAAAAAAAAAAATAAAAACAACGTCCATTTTCTACTACTAGTAGACTCTAGCGCAGCGGTTCCCAAATTGGGATACTGGGACCCCTAAGGGGTCTAGAAATTATTTTCGAGTACCAGCTCATCTGATACTATGACTAATAAATTATAGATATTTTTTAAATTCCCAAAAATAATAGAAAATAAAAATTAATTTGTAATAATATACTTAGTTGAAATAAGTTAGTTCCTTATGTATTTACGTCTATTTGAGAGTCTATGCGATTTTAAGGTTGCATATTAAATGTATGTACGTCCCTATTTCGTCAGTTTAATCATTATAGATTTTTCAAATATCCATTTTCGGTCAAGTGTTGGGTGGACATCCCTGCAATACAAAGAACGTTCCAAACATTTATTTAAAAAAAAAAACGTATACAAAATAATGTCTGGATTCTTGCTAGGAATCAGATAATTGAATTGAATAGATTCTAAATTAAAATAATAATTATAAATCTCTTCCACAAAATCATTACTTATATAAAAGGCTACGCGATTTTTGTTTGTTAGTGTGTGTGTGTGTGTATGTTAAGCTTTATTTAAATAACTACCCGTCTTATAACTTTTTAAAGACCACATTTCAATTACAGTTTTTTTCGGAACGTATATTAAGATAAATTTCAACCTCCTAATTTCACATTTTACCGGTCAAAAACCCTTGTTGTCCCCCTTTTTGAAAATCAAACGAGTTGGAAAATTTAAAAAAATTATATCTTCAGGGCCAAACCATACATTACACTTCCTTTTTTTCCCTAGAATTTCAAAAAATTTACAGGTTGTACAGTTGTATCCTGTTAACACACATAAAAAATGACGAACAATGGAGAAATACAGTCATTAATGCCTGAATAATAGATTCAGAATGATCTCTATGAATGATAGATCCTATATTTAGTTCAGAGGCCACGGCTGTTGAATACATAGCCCATGAAAAACCCCATCTCTACGTAAATAAAAAAAGTCAAATTTTAAAATCACCACTCTACACTGATGAATGTGACTACTCTCCATCTCCATTGAAAGGATTGATTGATGGGCAAACACCTATGTATCGTCTCTTCCAGAAATCGTTAAAACTAGTGATAGGAATAAATCCAAATTATTTTGATGAAGAAAAACAGTGGTTAAACAATATTTACAAACCCGTAAACAATAAACAGAAGGTCCTTACCTTAAATAAAGCTGTGTTTGGCAATGAAAATATGGGTATAAAATGTATTTCTTCAACCGCGTCAACAGGATATCAATGGGCATACAAGAAATTCTTTGATTGATTTTGACTCTATGACAATATCGCCAGAGTTGACTTTTTCTTATAATGATATATGGGAACTGATTTCTGTTAGCAAGATTCCAGATTTCCTTATAATGGACATGTTGAAAGATGAGAAAGTAACCAAAGAAAAAGTCACTCAAAAAAGAACTTAAGGACAAAGCCAGAATATTCTGTGTTTTATCATTGGATATGAACTTAGTTTTGAAAAGTTTGTTTGGTTCATTTGTACAACATGTAATGTATCTGAACAACTCATGTCCGGTTAAGATTGGCCTGAGCATTGAAGCACGAGATGTTGAGACTTTGGCAACTTATTTACAATTTAATGGTGCTGATGTGAGCTATTTGTGCGGAGATGTCGCCTCTTCAGACAGATCGATACCTTTTGAAGTTTTTATGGAATTAGTTAATCTTATCAATGAATGGTATAATAATTCTTACTCATTATAAAGATTTAGTATAGCAAGAGCCGTTTTTCAACCTAAAAATAGTTGTGAAGGGGACATAGTTTTAAACATACTTATCTATAGAACAAGCCAAGGCATGCCTTCTGGACTTTACTTAACTGGCTTATGCACTTATTATTAGAAAAACTTTCAATACATTAAAAATTCCTATATTGTCACTGGCCAGTGGCCACCTATGGGGATTACCACATAATTGCAGTTTACAATGACGACCTTCCAGCTACTAAAGCAATAGTCAAGCAGATGTCCCTTATGGGAATTACATATACAGTTGTTGATAAAACAGACAACATTTCTTTGATAAATTTTAATGAGATAAATTTTTTGCAAAGAAGTATTGTTAGAAATAATGGACTTTGGATGATGCCGATGCCTGTACGCAAGATAAAACACTTTATAATGTATTGGCGAAAAACCACTGAGACAAAAAACTGGTCCCAAAACCAATTGTATACTGAACTATTTGTTACAGCCTCGCTCGAACTATTTTACCATGGAAAAAAGTCTTTTGATATAGAAATGAAAACATATCAGTACTTAATTGATAGTAACAATTTGGAAATACTATTTTATGACGAAATAATGAATAACTACATACCAGGAGCACCATTGGATCTTTCCAATATCTTTCTTAGTGACCCTACCTATGGGATTCTAAGCAATAGTCAATTTTTTCCCCTCGATATTGCTGACAGACAAATTAATAAAACACAAATAGGTGATGGAGAACCTAGTACAACCAGTCAGAACCTAACGCAATTCGTGGAAGTAGCATATCAAATTACTGACATAAAAACACAAAACTTACCAGTCATGGACGCCTCATATGAATGGAGCAAACGATTACTCGAAATCTCTTGAAAGATTTTTTCTTTCAAAGACTATAACCCTAAATAACAGCAATCTTACCTCTACATCTTTTGTCAGAATAAATCCTGTTTTAGATCTCTTGAATGAACCATACATACAAGCAAGACTCTATCAAGCATATGGCATCAGATTCGATATGGAAATTGAAATCAGAGTTGTGGCAACAAAATTTCATTATAGACAACTAATGGGCCTTTTTAGACCTGCTATTACACAAAATGAGATTGCTACTTATTTCAATAATGGTGTTTCTAGATAATTTACACAATGGTACTGGGGTCCTTATGATCACGTCCTCTCCACGAGTTTGTGGGGGTGGGCATTCCTGCAATACAAAGAACGTTACTAAACATTTATTTTAAAAAAAAACGTATACAAAATAATTTCTGGATTCTTGATAGGAACTAGATAATTGAAAGAATTTAGTTAATTAACATAATAACAGTTAATTAAAGTGATATTTATAATTTCATATGAACAATATATGTGAAATTAATGAGTATCAATCGGACTGACTTGATTAATATAATATGATTCTGGAAATTTGAATAAAATTATAATGGAAATATTTTGGTTCTTGTGAAAACAATTCAATAGTTAAAAACCCACTAAGAGCGTCCCGGTCGCTCATTTACATCCTGTTTACATGTAAGAGGTCAAGTCGGGATACAACGTACACAATGTACTAGCATACTGATCTGCTATCCGCTCAGTTGCCACCTGTTTACATGTAAGAGGTTGAGTCGGAGGAAAATGTAAGTAATATAACAACATAGTTCTTATTACTTTACTACATTACTTATTTACATATTTACTTTATTACTATTTTATCACATTATATTAGATTACAATAAATGAGGAAAATAACGAGTACTATTGATACGAAATTATATTATCGACAAAAATCATTCAATACATTGTAACTTTCTGTTTAACTGAATAAAAGATTCCAACTCTAATTTTGTGCATCGCCATTCAAAATACTACAAAATTACATTAGTTTAAATATGCAAAAATAAATGATGGAAAATATTTTCAAAAAATCTATTATCAAAACTCTACGGACCACCAGGCGATTTATTTAGCCAGGATAGAAAATTAATTATGGATGCTAACTCCTGGTTGAAAAATTTTAAAAAGTTTTGGGAAAACATTCAACAACATTGCAAAAAAATGACATATCAGAAACCACGGTACTCCGAGCAAACAGGATCTATAGCCAGATCGATATTAAATATAGAAACAAAAAATATCAAAGCGGAATTATTAAGTGCAACTGTTATAAAACATATAATTGGTACATGGTCAAGTATAAACACAATTTCTGCCCGTATAGAAATGTCATGCATGAGAATGTTGAATAACGAAGACATAGATCAGTACGTTCATAGAATTCGAATTCAAGCTAACAAATGCAATTTTTCAAGTGAAGAGGAATCAATACGAGATCATATCGCTATCCACTGCACAAAAAAACATTTTAACGGATATAATAAAATTGAAGAATCCTTCCATATTAAGTGTTATATCTCTGTACAACAACGAAGAAAACATACATAAAATAACGAAACAATTCTCTCTCAAGAAACAAATATCAATTTCATCGCAATCAAATGTAAACTGTCAAAACTGTGGACTTAAATCTACTGCCAATATAACTGTAAATCCAAATAAATGTATATTCGCTAAATCACATCTAACCTATCTTGATCACACAATTAAACCAAATTCTGTATTAGTAAATTATACACGCAAAGTAGCTATTTTAGCTATTAAAGCACCCAAAAATTCAAACATGTCAGGAGATTCCTGGGTGCATGCAACTATCTAAGAAAATGTATTCCTAATTTTACCCACATTTCCTCTCCGATTGTCATTCTACTAAAAAATCAGTCAAGATTGATTGGTCTGATGAATGTCAACATTCATTTATTTCATTGAAACGTAAAATAACATCACCAATTTTAGCAATACCAGATCTATTAAAAAGTTACACTATTGAAACAGATGCATATGATTATGGCGTTGGAGTGGTGCTCAAACAAGAAGACCACATAATTCAATATGCCAGTAAAAACTCCGCTCAATTGAATAATTGAACAACAGACAAAGAACTTTACGCAATTAAATGGGCAGAAAATAAGTTTGCATATCATCTAATGGGAAAAATATTCACAGTCATTACTGATCATAAACCCTTAGTTAATATACGTGATACAAAATTACCGACAAGCAGACAATTCAGAGATATTCAGTATCCAAAATTTTGATTTTGACATCGTCACAAGCCTGGGAAGACAAACTACCAAGAGAGCCTTTGACGAAAGACCAAATAATCAACAATATTAATTTCGTTCAGGATCAATTCAAAATACTCGACACTCAAATTAACTACCAAGAAATATTGAAATACATTGAAACTAAGCTACCAATATCAAAGAACAACCCTTACGCAAAACACATTAACAAAATACATAAAAGAGACATTCAGATAGTAGTAGATTGTAGATAAAAACGGCACAGACAAAAACGACACAACTTAAATAATTAGACTTACATAGCAATGAAAATATAATTGTATTAATATGATCACAAGTAGAACTTGAGATTAAAAGATGATTGTTGTAATTAATTCATTTTCGTAGTTAACATTTTCAAATTTCGGCTTGTAATAATTAAAACTAATTTCACTGCGTTAATAACAGCGAATATTGCAAAATAGAGACTAATAATTATAATAACCAATAATTAACACTTTTTAACAGCGTAACTATTTTTCACTACAAAACATTATTGTGTATTTTTAATTTTTTTGTAATATGGTTTTTAGGTAAAAAATTAATCTTAATATTTCAGTTTTAACTTAGGTCTGTAGTGGATGAATTCTATAAAATCTAATATAGGTCAAATGTTAAGTGAAATTGCGTTATATCAGTGTAGTTTCGGTATTTCATTGTATTGTATTTTCATTGCTATGTAATTATAATTATTTAAGTTGTGCCGTTTTTGTAGATTACCATCTCCTCGTATACAGCAATGAAACCGAATAATTGTTCCAAACAGTGTAAAGAAAAATCTACTAGAATTTTTACATCAATCAAAATTCTTCACTCACACGGGAATTACCAAAACTATTCAAAACATAGGTTTAAACTATTTTTGGCCAAACTACACGCGAGACACTACAACTTTCATAACAAAATGTTTCAAATGTAACACTAACAAATCTGGACGAACCTTACATCCCACTAAATTAAAAACAATCCTAACGGATAGAGTAAATCAAATTTGGGAAATAGATATTATATATAATTATATATAATTATATATATATATATGAAATTATAATTTCATAATTATATTATCGACGAAAATCATTCAATACATATTTTATTGTAATTTTTTGTTTAACTGAATAAAAGATCCCAACTCTAATTTTGTGCATCGCCATTCAAAATACTACAACGTACACAATGTACTAGCGTAAGATAATCAATTTATCTGTCAGTAAAATATGAACGAAAATATTTTAATATAAAATAATTGCACTAAAGCGATACAAAATAATTAATAATGGAAGTACATTATTATATGAATATTTTTCATAATTTGTAACATAATATTATAATGACAACTATGTTTATGGGAGTCGAAAAGTACAAATAATAAGTTAAACTCAACACAAAATTACTGTAACGGTAATTGTGCAAGTATTTATGTTATAATAAAATTACTAACTGAATAAGTTTTGAAATTGACAAATCGGGAAGCGAGTCTTTGTGTAAGAATACAATGAAGATTGTATTTATAAAATGAATTGAATTATCAAATAATTGTTTGAAACTTTTAGCTTTCAAAAAATAATGATGCAATTGCAGTGAAAAATATAAAGTGAGGAAATAATGGTTAAAATAAATATTGATCGGTTAAACAAATACACCTGCTCTTTTATATTTATTTAATCTTAGAAACACTTTCTTTCATTATACTCTAAAATCACTTGTGGCAGTTCCCATTAGACGAAATTGTATTAGCACTTTGCAGAAAAGATTTGAATATGCTACGAATTTCAGAACTTTAAAGGCTTATTATTATTAAAGGCTCCGAAATATTTTATTAAAACAAAAAATGTGAAATAATTAACGGTCAGAAAATTAAAAAAAAAAATAGATTTTTCTGTAGAGCTTATTCCAGTTGATATAAATACAAAAGTTCAACCCCAGAAATCTACGCATTCCCGGTGAAAAATAATTTTTAATATATTATCTTTTTTGGAGCTTTTTCTTTTCTTTCAAAAATGCTTTTTTGACCGTGAAGTCGTTACTTATTCGGATTGAAATTTTTTATGTGTATTAACATGATACAACTCTACCACCTGTAAATTTTTTGAAATTCTAGCTCTGTTTTCAAAAAAAAAAGGAAGGGAATTTGGGGTTTTGGCCATAAAGATATAATTAATTTAAATTTATGATAATGTTTATGATTTTAAAATCCGCATTAGCGTATATATTGTTTTAAATTCTTCAATTCGTTTAATTTTCAAAAAGAGGGACAACAGGGGTTTTTGACCCTTAAGATGTGAAATTGGGATATTAAAATTTATCTTACTATACGTCCCGTAAAAAACTGTAATTGAAATGTGGTCTTTAAAAAATTCTAAGAGTGCTAGTTATTTCAATAAAGTAGGGGACACACACACAAACAAAAATCGCGTCGCATATTATATAAGTTAGGATTAATCGAATTAAACGAGTATACAAATATATTAGGTGTTATTAACATAGAAAAAGAGTCGTTTACTATTAATGAAGCATATGATACAATAAAAAAATACAATTTATTCCTGACCCAAATATGTTTCATTGAGCTGAAAGAAAAATGTTTGGCTAAAATTATTATCGATCCTATATTTACAATGGACAATGCACGCATCCACCATTATAAAAATACTGTTTATATAACTTTTTAAGGCATTTCGGAAATTATACAAAATCTATCCCTTAATCTTAATTACTTACTACCGTATTCGCCATTTCTGAATTGAATCGAGAATGTATTCTCAGTATGGAAGAATATTATCAAAAGGGCGTGTGTCCAAACAGAAATGCAACTTAAAGAAAAAGTAACCAACTCATTTGAAGAAATATTATTCGTGCATTGTGATAGTTTATATAGGAAAATGCTACCCTATTTGATAAAATGCGAACATGAAATTATTAATGATTAAACATTTACTTGCTATTTTATTCTTAAATAAGTAGTTAAAATCTATATAAAGTGTAATAATAGTAATGCTAATTAATAATTAGCATTATAATTAGTAATTTATTTTATAACATATTAAAAATATAATTATCGAAAAATGTGCAATTAAAAAATTTATTATGAAAATAAATTTTTACGAATATATTGTGAAAGATTAATTTAACTTGTGCTTCTTAAAAACAACTTAAAAGTTTGTTTAACAAAATATATCTAATAAATTTTCGTATATTATTAATATATATTATTAGTAATCTCTGTATTGATCATATTCATTGCAAACATGACTAACAAGATCGTGAATCACTATATCTATGATAACAAAAAATGGCGCGAAATAATAAAAATTCAACTTTGTAATGTAAATTAATTTTTAAAGTGTATTTAAATAAAATGTATTTTGAAAATTTAAAGAATGAATTGATAAATATAGACTTGAACCTAAAAAAGCATCAACAACTATCTAAAAACAAACCTTGCATAGAATTGTCATTAGAAGACAAGGAAGAATTGAACGAAATAATTGAAAAATACTGTAATATATTGGATACTAGCATAATCAAAATAAACTCAATGAATACCACATTCAAAGAAAACCTCCAACGTGTAACCAAACAAACTAAACTATTGGAAAAATTGGAACAATCATACCTCCAAATCGACTCAACATATTCAATCTATGACGAAACTTTAAAAGATGTATCAATAATACCAAACAATGATGATAATGATAAAAATTTAATAATTACTCCAAAAATAAATATGAGCCTTTTTGAAAAAGACTCTCCCAATTATGCTCACCCCGCTTCCCCTGAGAAAAAAATGAATTGGCCGAAAGAATTAAATTTTAATAATAGTTCAATACCTAGTCCTACATTAGATTCTAGTGTTTTAGAATTACTTGAAAATAACAAACACTATAATAATTGTGATTCTTTTGAAATGCAATTAAATTCTCCATTAGAGTCTAACATTCAAAAATTAAATATTAGAAAGACTACGGTTATTAAATCTGGCTCTAGTGTTTCAATGTATTCAAAATTGGACATTCGACCAATTTTACAAGAGGAATACGATGATTTAAGCTTAATAATTAATACTGTTCTCATTTCTCAGGAATTGTGCAATGTTCTTATTGGTGAACTAAATAAACGTGTTAGAGTTGTAGGTGACGTTGATTATTTAAAACAAATCTCTAAATCTAAATATCTGTATTTATTTAAATATTGGAATGCTGATGATTTATTTCCTGTGATTAAAACTGTTGTCCCGGACCAATTCGATTGTTATCATTTTATTCAAATTTTGGTTCAAGTTAAACGAGTGGGTGTGTTTAATAAAAAATTGTACTTTTTAATGAATTGAATGTTGATTTGTTTGTCAATAAATTATTCATTTTCAAATAGCTTTTATGTGGAATACTGACCTTTAAAGTCAGGTATTACCTGTAGAGTTAATAATCTAACACCTAATAATTAATGCATAAATGTTTCCTTTGGTACAAAAAAGTAAATATTTTGAAATGGGGGTGCGTACACTATTTGAACCGGGAACCACTGCTTTAAGAATTAAATAGTCGCCATCAAAATTAAAATTCTGGCAAAATGAAATTTTCTCGATATTATAAATATGGTTTTATTATAATTATAATTAAATATATTTAAAATTAATGTGATAAATTACAATAATTATATATAATATTATTATATAATTACATACAAATTAGATAAAGATTAATAAATATTTAAATTACATTTTTCCAAATAAACCAAAAGATTTGGTTCTGGAATACTACAATGAAACAAACCTCATAGAAATGTATAAATTGCTCAATAATATTTCAATCGTGTAATATTAATTACAATTCTATTTTTATTTTATTTCTATTACAAATTTACAAAACAATTTACACAAAAAAACACGTACAGTATTTTCTCTATAATTCGCCATATGATTATTATTGTAATATAGAAACCTTAACATTTTATTCTATAACTCGCCATTTATTTTAAATAAAAAAATAAAAATTTAAAAGTTTAAAAAAATATTTTAATTACAAATTATCATTTATTTTGAATAAGGTTGAAAAAGGTGAATCTCTATATGATGATTATAAAAAATTAACCTTAAGAGATACCATCATATTTGCGGATCTATCCTGGAATAAAGTAACACAATCAACCATTTTGAATTGTTTTAAACATTTACCTAGTAATGAGAATGGGCATGTAAATTATGAAAAAATATCTTATTACAAATGTTACATAAAGTCGTTAAATATTCATGACCCCATCACGGAAGAATTTATAAACATTGAATATACTGAAAAAGATGAAATAATGAGTGAATGTTCTACGTTAAACATAGAATCTGGTTTAGACGAACAATTTGAAAATGATAAGATTATTATCGATACATCGGTTATTAAAACAACTCCATATGAATTTATACATTCACTCCAAACTGTAGAAAAATTTTTGTATGAGAAGGAGGAATGAAATATAATTGATATTAAATTAATACAATCTCTAAATGATCATATAACTTTTAATAGAGAATGAGGAAAATCTGATATACGTAACTATTTCAAAAAAGTATCATAGTAATAAATTATTATTCATTTATATTTATTGGTTAAATTCGTTAACTTTATGATATTGTTTCTATAGTTTTATTTTCTCTATCTCGCCAACTTTTTCGAAATCCCAAGAATGGCGAGTTATAGAGAGAATACTGCATTTTATAAATATTGAACGACGTATTAATACTTCGGTGGGGTAAAATAATAAATTAATTAGAAGAGACAAATAGCAGACTACGAAATAAATTACAAACAGATTAATTCGAATAAAACTTTAACAACTTCATTATAATTAAAACAAATATGAAATCTAATATATACATTAGGGTAGTGGTTCTCAACCCTATTATCAGTATCCTCCTATCTCTCTCCTCTCCCTACCGTTCCCTACCTTCTCTCTGACCACTTATGTTAGACAGTATCTTCTTATATGTTTATCCTCTTGAATATCCAGTACAGTATGCGCTATTCATAACAACATTTTCCATTACAACACGTTGAAAAATGATGTTCAATTGTAACATTTTCTATAGTAAATGTATAGTGAAATGTACTGTTTAAATTGTATTATGCATTGTGTTGACTTTGTAAAATAAAATTAAATTTATTATTTACATTATCGAAATCAAGCGAAATTTTTAAAATATAATAATAAAGATTATAATATTAACGTTTACATTTTCCATTACAACACCAAAAAAATATTGTTATGAATAGCGCCCTACTGTATTTTGATTTCTCTGAAATATTTGACAGGTAAGGATCTGAACCGAGTACCTCTCGAGATTGCAATTATGTACTCCATCGTAGTAACCACTGTACTAAATCGTCGTTGCAAAGTTAATTTTTTTCTCATAATATTTTGAAATTTAAATCAATATAGATTAGGAGCAACATTTTTATTAATTATGTGTTAAACTAATTTTTTAATTGAAAAGTTGATTAAATATGATAATCATGAACTTTATTGTATATTTTTCTAAATGATGTTTCATAGTTTACATTAACAACCATTGTCATTGTATATCAAAACTCTTGACCACTTAAATATTTATAATGTCATATTAGCTATAACTGACTGAAAACATTTTCTTGGTGTAAACACCATAAAATGTTTTTTTTTGTAATATTTGTTTTTTAAGCGTTCCACCTTGTAGGTTTAAAGTTCCAAATCTTATCTGATGTTTTGGAGCCATTTGATATGATTGAACAAATAATTAAACCAGCAGCAAATTTCGACGATTTTGGCTTTCCTTTTTGAAAAAAAGTCGACTATTACCAAAAAAGTCGTCCGCACGGTTGTACTATTGTATAATGTATTATTGCTTTAAATAATTATAAATAGGCTCAAATTCAAGACTTTAATGAAACACTACTCTCCTAAAAAAACCAATTCATGCATCATTCAGCATTAACCACATAATTAAAATAAATGATAAATTAAGAAATAATTATAATGATAGTAGAATAAATTAACGAGATAGTAAAGCTCGATATGTCGATTGACAGTAGATATATTTAAAAAAAAAATTAGTGTACAATAAGTTTACAATACAATTTAATAAACACAAACTTTGAATAACGGAACATAAAGTTCAATTTAGTAGATTTATATTGATACATTTTCATTATACACTTGATACATTGTATTTTGATACATACATTGGAATTGACTATTTTGGTAAATTTAATTTTCTTTGTTTAATAATATGAATAAAAGGGATATTAAATTAGTATATTGATAATTTTTGTAATTTTAGAAACAATGGTGAATTCTAAATACACGGACAATGACAGAAGACGTATAATTGATCAGTACGAACAAGGAAGGCGATTAACTGAAATTTCCAATATATTCGATATGCCAATGTCCACAGTTAAAAACATATTAACCGTTTTTAAAAAAGAAGGTAGAATCGAGAAAAAGGCTCGCGGGGGTAAAAGACACAATAAAATCACTCCAGCAATAGTAGACTACATTCAAGATTTAGTAGATAATCAATGTTGGATTTCATTAAAAGATGTACGATTAAAAGTGAAACAAAGGCATGGCATATTATTGTCTATCACGACCGTAAATAA
>LWCA01000239.1:0-37248 GCA_001642005.1 Intoshia linei | reverse complement strand
TTAAGTAACTACTTTTTAAATTATTAATGTTTTTAATGTTTGCATAATAACTTAAAACGCAGTATAATGCAATATATCATTTTACTTCAAATTCAAGGGAAAATTTTTATCAAAATTGATTTAAACTATCAATGTCAAATTAAATTTTGTGCGGCCATAGTATCAATGAGTCAACTAGCTTTGCGGCTGAATTGATGGAAAGGTTTGCACCTCTGGTCTAAATAGTATGATGTGGTTCATTTTTTTAAGTTTATATTTTAAATGTGTATGTATTGTATTTGTAAACTTGTATATACAAATATATGTAATTCAAGTGTTAATTAGTGTCACAATATTTAAATAATATTATTTATATTAATGCATACATAAATTATTATAATAATTTGCGCAGGTAAATCACATTATCATATTCTTATGAAATTTTATATGTATATTAATTAATATATGTAATTTAGATAATAATCAATATCATAATTATTCAATTATTTATAGTTTTGGAGTACATTTTATATATAATAATTTTCAATGCATTTGAAATTTGTCATTCTAATCTTATCATTGTTCAGTGTTTATTCTTTTGGTGCGCACATACAAAAAGGAGGTTTTGCTCGTGTGATAAAAAGAGCATTAGAAAATTTGGATGATGAAAAGTAAAATTCAAAATTCTATAAATTGAACTGTGATATTTATTATTCTTTAGATATATTGATGCCGGAATTAAATTGGATAAAAGGTAATATATTAGTATTAACGAAATGCCTTGGAGAACCAAAAGTATGTTGACTAGGATCCCACGTCAAATAAAAAAATACATCGGCGACCCTGACATTTTTTCGCTTATTTTATTTTAGAACAGGTATGGAAACTTTTTGAAAATTTATGATACAATCCTTACTTATATAATATGCTTTGTTTGTCTGTGTGTTATTGTTTATTTCAATTACTACCAGTCTTATAATTTTACAAAGTTAACATTTCTATTACAGTTTTTTTTCAGGTGCTAGTAAGATAAATTTCAACCTCCAAAATTCACATTTTACGAGTCAAAACCCAATTGTCCTTTTTTTGAAAATCAAACGAGTTAGAGAATTTAAAAAAATATACACTCTGATACTTATTATAAAAGCTGATTCCGTTAATTATTGATACATAATAGTTATTTTTAAGTATTTATTAAATTGGTACTGAATATATATTAACACATCGAAAATGACAAAATAGGTTTTTATAATTTTATTTTCTCCGGAATTTATGCTTGTTATAATAATTTTTAGGATTGAACTAATTTTATTTTTTTGGAATTTATGCTATTTATGACAATTTTTAGGATTGGACTGTTTTTACTTTATTTTTAATATTATACACACATTATGTCTAATAAATTAAAAAAATGGGATAACAATTATTTTTAAAATTCTTTACACAAATGTTAACAAAACAAAATGAAGATGGAATAATTCAATTTAATTAAAAAGTAATGTGATATGACGGTTTCACCTGATACAAGTTTGGAAACGACTTCTTTAAAGCATTGATAATAGTGAATAGTAGTATTAATAAGTTAAATTTTCAAAGTAAATTTATTTTTTTGGTAGAATAAAAATGTCCCCTCGTCAGAGCTATGTAGCTTTGTAGAGCTTCAGAGCTTTGTATGTAATACATAGCAGTCAAACTAGTGCATTATTTTTTTATATAAATGTGTATTATATTGATGTTTCTCCAAGTGAAACTGGTTGTAAAGCACTTTAGTAATGTGTACCAAATGTATAATACTTTTAATTTAAAATTTCCTATAAATAGAAAAAAAATTTCATTACGTTAAATGGGTTAATTTTAATAATTATTAAAGGAACAATATAATTACTGATTAATGATTAATTTAGATATTACTTTTGGAATTCCATTTGCGACAATGTACCCAAAGTAACTCAATATTTAAATCCAAATATGCCTTACGTGTAATCCTTACTTACATATATTATGTGTATAAAACTCTTTGTTTATAGGTGTGTCTGAGTGTTATTGTTTATTTCACTAACTATGAGTTCTAGAATTTTAAAAAACACAAATTCCAAGTCAAATTTTTCAAAGTCAACACAGAAACTTACATCTTATCGGTCAAAAACCCAATTTTCCTTTTTTTAAAAATCAAACGAATCCTAGAAATTATAAAAATATACATTTTGATACTGATTTTAAAACCATAAACATTACCATACATATTAATTTCAAAAAATAAATCTTCAGGGTCAAAACCACAATTTATCCTTTTTTATCAAATTAAAATAGTCCTTAATCGCGTTGCTAGCTAGAACGTTGCAACTTGCAAAAAACCATATTTCCAATTCACTAAAAAACTAATAAATTCCCTTCATAAAACATTGCGTTTATCACGAAGTTCATCTAAAATTTTTGAAAAAACCAACCTTGAATATAGACATACATATTATATATTTTATGCTTTACTTATAATAATTATTATAATTAATAATTATCCATTTTATATAAATAAAATGGAATTTCTGTTATAGTATATTTAAAAAATTGACAGTCGTTGAATTTAAATATCCATTATATATATTTATGATATTTAATACGTTTTTCGCAGGGGTGTTGATATCTATTTTTCAGTCTCTGAATTTAAGTCCTTCAGGGTCAAAAATGTAATATGCCCTTTTTGTTTAAAAATAAAATCAACCCAAAAATTAAAAAAACCATAAACTGAGACGCGTTTTAAAATCATTAACGTTATCATAAATCTCAGCCTCAGAAACTCACACATTTATGATCAAAACCAAAAATTATCCTTTTTTGAAATCAGAATCATTATCATAAATCACAACCTCAAATGAGTGCATTTTCACAATCAAAATCCCAGATTACATTTTTTTTAAAAATAAAAATAGTCATAGAACTTAAAAAACATTTATCTAATCTTATACTATTATCTAAAATTTTTAATCTCACAAAGTGATGACTTCACGTTCAAAAATGCTTTTTGGTATTCATTTTTTTGGTATAATTAAAAAAGTTCGCCCCGGTAGAGCTAACTGTTGTTTATACAAATTACATAAAAATCAAATTGATATATTATATTTATGTCATACACGTGGTGCTTAACTTTTAAGTAAAAAAGATGCACCACCTGCGGCAAAGACATTTACTTTGATCATTTTATATCATGTTCCATATTAAATTCAAGATAGATATCATATTCCACCTGTTAGGAACAAATGTGCTCATTGTGAGTAATAAAGCACACGTATCTGTTGAATTTCCAATTTCTTGTAATTTGAAGCGAGAACATAAATTAAGTCTAAATTAATGAAAAATTATATTTTATATTAGTCAGCTGTTCAAAATGATGACTGTAAATGTGTGTAAAAGTGTATCAAAACCAGAACCAAAACCAGTGATTCAAAATGGTGAATTGGATCAAAATTCTTTTACAAATTATATGAAAAATAATAACCTAAATTAATAAAAAATAATTTACAATATAAATAAATGTTATCTTATAAGTAGAGTGAACAATAGCATAAAAATAATTTTTTTTAATAATATAAAAATGCAATAGTGAACTCTAATAAATGCATTAAATGGAGTATCAATTTTTAAAAAGTCATAAATGTCATTTCTGATATAATGACATGACAATATTAATAAAGTCATAATTTAAGAAAATTTTTATTTTCTTTAAAACGTTAATATAAATTAACATTTTCAATTATACTGTGTGAAATGAAATCACCAAAAACTTATTCGCAGGTATTGAAATGTGAAACCTCATCATCAAGTTTTGAAAGATCCGTTTTCGTTGTTGAAGAATATATTATCCGACGAAATAAATAAAAAAAGGAATATTTATAAATATATTCTATTTTACTATAACAGCGGTTCCAACATACTTCACAGTTGGTACTCCAAAATAAAAAAAAAAGTTGTACCCCATAATAATTTAAATTTAGTATAACTATGAATAAGAATAATCAAATAGACGTGAATACATAAGGAACTAAGTATACAAATGTATTAATACACATTTATTTTTATTTTTAGAATTTAAAAAATAACTACATTAATGAATTTGTCATAAAAAGTAATATTTTTTTTGTGAAATGTCATAGTTTTTTTTGAATTTTTAGTCATAAATAAATTGCCCTACTTATAAGACTTATTAGCTGAATGATAAGAATCATTTCTGTCAGCGTGTTCTTTTAAAATAAATGTAAGCTTATTTTATTAAAGGTTATTTGAAACGTTTGATCTGACCATATTGAAAACTATTAATATCAATAACACAATATATGTCACTAACATGTATAAGTTGTCGGATCGGATATTTGTCAACTTTTATACCATTCATAAAGATTTTGTACAATAAAATATCAAACCCATCACACGGCCATAATTGTTCATAATACTCAAATGTATTATGAAGTAAACTAATACTCATATTGAACTAAATAATAAATATTTAATGTATAGACTACTACGGCGCAGATGTAAATATTTGCTATATTAGTAAATCGACATTGTTGGTTTTATTATTATTTTTAATTTTTAAACTTTACCAAATGTCGAATATCTGGAATAACGGAATTTTTGATTGTTTTAGTTCTCCAAAATTGTGTTTTTTGTCCTGTTTTGTACCTTGTTATGTTAATGGAAAAAACGCTGAAGCATTAGGAGAAGACTGTCTTTTGACAGGACTCCTATCAATTTGGTGCCCTGTAACACCCATTATTAGAAACAAGATTCGCCAAGAAAAACAAATTGAAGGGTCAATGATTCTTGATGCTGCATACCATGCATTAATACCATGTTGTGCCATCAGACAAGAAGCTGTCGAACTAGGATGGGATGGCGACTCAACTGGGACTGTAACACAAATAGATAGAACCTAATAATAATAATTATTTAACATATTAGTATTTTGATTAATATTTTAGTTGAAAAAAATATTTTACTATAAATAAATGTACAACTATAATATTTTCAAATTATCTTTAACGTATTATCAAGTTTTTGATCATCAAATTTCTACAAATAAATTACATATAATTGTATTTTAAATCGTCTTAATACCTTTTTACATTTTCGATATAAATTGAATAAATGACTAGATTTCGGATACTCAAATTGTCTACTGAATTTTATTTTTGGGGTATTTATTTTCGATTCTGCTGAAAAAGAATATAAAAATAGTTTTCAAATGTAACCTTCAACAATATTGATACGGGTCACACTTGATAATTCTCCATTTATGTTTGTGAGACTACATTTATAGAAGGAATCATCCGACCAGTCTACATCTTGTATTAATAAAGTTTGATAAAAATTGCTTTTATATTCTAAATTTTCAAAATTAGTCTGTATCAAAAAAGTTAATATTATACATCAAGTGTGTCAAATTACATTGTATTATTTGTATAAAAAATTAACAATTAATTAACCTAAATAAAATAATTATTTCATTGAACTGATAAACAGTTAAATGTTTTCAATTTTTATTTTCACGTCAAAAAGATGATTTAATTGTGACGGTTTTTTAATTTAGCAATAATGAATGAACATGTCATAAAAAGCGTTTATTGTTAGAGTAGTAATTTCATTTTTTCAAAAGTAACTAATTATAATTTTCAAATTAGAATCTTTAATTTTTAAATTCGAACAACCTTAGTATTCTGCTTAAAACTCTAAATAATGTGATTGTGAGAAATTCACACTGAGAAAATGAATATAATCAATGTATTACACATAACTTCAAAAGCAAAGTCTACACTTTGAATCAACAAAACAAGTACATACAATTTATGTATGTCATAAATATAATATTGTAGAAATATGTGTAAAAATATGTAAATACAGTGCAATCGCGCTGAGTCAAACTGAAAATTTTAATAAAAATTATGCACTTTGGGAAAATAAATCGTGATTTAACTTGTTTCAAAATGATGTAAAATGTCAGAAATGCATATTTACAATCATAAAAATGGATGATATTTAATGAAAGTGTAAATTTAACTTTGCGAGATGCAAATTTAACACAAATATTTTTAATTTTACAATTAAGTTAATTAAAATGTATCTTTTATTATAAAATTAGATATTAATGAAATCTTTTTCTATAATATTTAAGCATTCTTTTATTTTTTGAGATAAGTGTGGTTTTTTATTAAAGATTATTTATTTAAGATAGTCTAATCGATATAAACAATCTTTTATGTCAAAGGTATCAGTAAAATCACTATTTGACTGATGGGATTCAATAGTTTCATTAATGATATCTCTTTACGTAATTGATTGTTTCTTGTGGTTAAATTTTCATCAGAACGAGAATATTCGTCAAAATCAATGTCCATTTCATAAAAACGTTAAAAGTTATTTCATTCTGTAATATCAGGTAAAACAATTTCATTATTCAAATTACTGTTTTCGAATGAAAACATCTTTGCTTTACTGAAAAAATTTTTGATTTCACTTCAATTTTCACCCTTTGCCAAGTTATTTAACTTAATTGAACTTAGCGGGACACGTTTTATAGTATAATGTTATTGAATATAACTTTAACTTGGCGAAAATTGGACTTTTAAATTTTTATGACAATTGTTATACATTTCTAAAAAGCGTGATTGCTTGTAATAAGCGCGATTTTAACTTAGCGCGATAGCACTAGTTAAAATATACCAAAATTATATTTAAAAGATTCTTTTAAAATATAATCATTTTTGTACCAGACTACTCGAGGAATAGGATATCCTGATATTTTCAGATTTATTTGTACAGTAGATCCTAATTCCACGTTTAATTCTTCCAATGGTTTTATAGAAAAGGAGGGCATTTCAAATGTTGTATCATTTTCTAAATAAAAAAATATGCATTTTATTAAATTATCCCCAAATGCAACCATCACCTAGTCATTCTCAAATAACTGATAATCTCAGGTTTAACAGAAAAAAGACATATTGTATATCATTTATCCAAATAAACACATTTTAAATCGAATTATAATAAAATGTGGACAATGTAAGGAATAAGGTGACAAAATCAGAAAGTTACACTGTTAGCAAATTCCAAAAATTTAAAAAACAGAAATTCCAAGTCACTTTTTTTCAGGACAAGAAAGTAAGATAAATTTCAATTTTGTGTATCTTCATGATCGAAACCAGTAATTACCTTTTTTTCACAAAAAAATATGCATTGAATGTCGACACCAGTGTTTCCCAACCCATTTTGCGTTATCGCCCATTTTTTAGAATTTTATTAATATATTATTTTTATCGCACAGTAAAAATAAAATTTTAATATAAACAAACATAGATTTATTTTGTTTTGAACTGAATAGAAACTAAATAAATGTATTATCAAAGTATTATTAGCGAATAAGATAATTACATTTAATGTAATCCTTGCGCTTCATGGTCGTTAACCAATCTTTTTATATCGGGTTCAATTTTTGACAGGAATAAACGAATATCTCCTATTTTAATAATATCCATATTAATCCTTTTCTTTGACATTATGTGATTTACGACATTAAAACCTTTTTCAACCAAATATAAAGATGGAAAGGGAATCATTAAGTTCAGAATTTGTTTCCATATATTTGGATAAAGTTGAGATATTCTAATATTTTGCCACATTTTTATATAATTACCTATCTTAGTCATTTAAACACTTTTCATCATGTTGAATTTCTAACAATTCTTTTTGACATGGAATATCAGCATCTCTGATATCAGTAGAAAATGAATCGGTCATCGAATCATTTATTTTTAGATCTAATATGTCAATGAATCTACTTTCTATGTCTTTTTTGAGATTATTGATGTGATCAACAAATCTCTTTATATCAGTACAATTTATTTCGTTATTTATAGAAAGTAATCTTAGAAATTTGTATAATTCCTTTTTTGCTAAATTATAACTATAGATTTCTAATTTTTTAATAAACACTAAGATAATTTTGTTGCAGCATATCAGTATCAAATTATTTCCTTGTAATTGTAAATTATATTCATCATTTTAAAAATATCTTCCAAATAAAATGCATCGCTTTTGATAATATTTACTATCTTCTTTCTCCAAAAACTCAGTAATCGTCTCATACAACTCGACAAACCGATCTAAACATGCAATCTTTGAAAGCCAACGTACTTTTGTATGTAACAAAAACCTAATGAAATTATCGTCATTATTAATGCATAATTGACGAAACATTATCATTCTCAGAATTAGCTTTTATTTTATTTATAATGCTAATTATAATTTTTAAAGATTCATACAATCTGGCTTGTAAATGCTATGCAGCAAGATGGTGATTATGAATGACACAATGTACGCATAAAACATTTTTAATTTCTTCTTTCAAATATGCAACAAAACCACAATATCGTCCAACCATTGATGGGGCACTACAGTAGCACAAGATTCAATATTTTGTATAGGAATAGCTTTATCATTGAAATAGGATTTTACTGACTTAAATATTGAAATATCCTTTTTATCATAAATAAGTTTATGAATTAATGAATTATCTTTACTTAGATATAGCACATGTACCATTAGGATTGAATCATTATCGAATATAAAAGATTCACCCAACTGTGGAAAAAATTTAGTTGATCTTAGAATATTTATTAATTGAACTTCATTATCATTTGCAATTTCATTGATACGTCGACACATAGATTGTTACTAAGTGGTAACGACTTTAAATACAAATTGGCATCTTGCAGCATAACAGTAGTTATAAAATCTTTCAATAAAAGGTAGTATCAATTTTTCATTAACAGTATGATCTTTGCCGGTTTTTGCGATGAGATGCCATTAATCTATTTTTATTTTTTATATGCTGGTTTTTTAATAATGTAGATACAGTATGACGGTTCTGAAATTTTTGATAAACGTCTTCACAAAAATGAAGCTGGCTTATTCACATTATTTTGATGTTGTGATTTAAGGTGATATAATGGGCGGATGGTTTCATAGCTTCGTTTGACAATGTCTTATGACACAACAAACAGAACGGTAATTGTTTCGAAACACTAGATTCGATACAACCAAATTTTAAAGGCTTGTATTTATAGCGTCAGTATTTTAATCGTAAAGTGTCAGTATTTTAAATAGTTTGTCAGTAAAAATATTAAATTGTCAATATTTTAGGTGCCAGTTGATAAGGTGTCAGTATAAATAATGTATTGTCAGTATTTAACTTAGTAAAACTGACAAATATGTAATTAAATACTGACAAAGTACATTTTATTACTGACATTTTAATATTTATACTGAAAATTTTTTATTAAAATACTGACAGTTTCGGTAATTAAATACTGACAAATAAAATATTTCCCAATTTTAAATAATCGGTAGAATATCCAGGAATATATTTTTTTGAAGCATGCATAACTAAATTTTATTAAAATATAAAAGACAACATACTTACTACACAGATAATTGGTGTTAGATAACTTATATTGTCAAACTCTTAATAAATTAATTATCGTTTAATCTAATTAATTTTTTTTTATTTGATAAAATTAAAAATATATATTTTCGCATCGCCCAGTAAAAAATTAAAATCGCTCAGGTTGGAAAACACTGGTCTACACATTTCCAATAAAGAAATATGGGTTGAAATCTATATAATAAATTTTGACAATTTTATTTTTTCTGGGATTATGCTATTTGCGACAATTTTTAGAATTGTAGTGTTTTTACTTTATTTTTAAAATTCTTTACACAAATGTTAACATAATAAAATTAAGGTGGAATAATTCAATTTAAATTAAAAGATGTGATGTGACGGGTCCACGTGAAACAAGTTTGGGACACTCCTTTAAAAGGTAAATAGTAAATAATAGAATTTTTAAGTTAGATTTTCTTATTGAATTTTTGTAGAATAAAAATGTCCCCTGGGCAGAGCTAGATGCTATTCGTAAGTAATATATAACCGTCAACGAGGCCCACTATAAAAATAACCCTAAAAAGTTTTATTTTTTTTATTAAAATAAATTTAGTAAAGGCCATAGTTTCGAACAGGTTGGGAAACATTGTTCTAAATAATTTGAGTTAAACACGTTTTGTGCGATGGATAATATCAATAAATTATAAATCGCAAAATACTGTGCAATAGGTAATTATTTAGATACTAAACAATCTAAAAGGTATTGGCTTCTAATTTATTCTGTAATTTAGCTTAAATACATTAAGGTATGTAAAAAGCATAAATTAGTGCAAAATTGATATTTTTTGTAATAAATAAATACAATTTCCACATACATCTATAAATTTTAGCTTGTTTTAAATTTCACATCATTATCATTTTGAAATAACGAATATTACAAAAAGGTTCATTTAAATAAATACACACACAGGCTCAGTCATACAATGAATCCCCTAAAGTTTAGTCTATATAATTAATTAATCAAGATTTTTTTCAAAGTTTAAACTGATCATTAAAATAAATGTTTAAAAGTTTATTGTTTTTACTGTTAAGTTTTAAGTTAGGTTTAATTTGAGTTATCCGTGATTTTGTATAAAATTTTAGGACTCTTAAAATTTTAACATTTTTTAAAAAAAGATAATCTCATTTTGATCGTAAAGCAGAAAGTTTTTGCGGTTACGGATTTACAAAAATATTAAATTTAATGATTTTAAAACGCGAACCAGAATTTATGTTTTTTAGAATTCTATTTTATTTTATTTTATTCTAAAAATAAGGGTAAATTGTTTTTTTACCCTAAAGTATACAATTTCTGAAAATGATATTTGCGATAAGACATAACACTCAAAAACATTGATTAGAAATCGGATTTTTTTAATTCTAGGTCTCTTAGATTTTTAATTAAACAGTAACTCACACAGACATTCAATTTTATATACGTAAAGGATTAATACATATATTATATTCAAGCAATGTCAGAGAATAAAATAAAAATAAATTATAATCATCAAAAAATGCGTACCCAAAACTGTTAATGTAAAATGATGACTAGATTGCGAGACATCATTAATAACAACAATATAATAATGCCCTGAATCCGCATAATCACAATGGAACAATGAGAAACTTGAACAATAATCTTCAGTTTCAATTAAAATTCTACTTGTATCCTTCAATTCTACGACTCCTTGACTGCTGGATTCACAATACCAATATATATCTAAAATAAAACAATTAACAAAAAATACAAGTACATGTAATAACAATATTAATGACTTGGTAATGTTCGAAAAATCTCACATAAAGTTTTTAAAGTTATTGTGATTTCTGTGAACTACTAGGGTCGATGATTTATACTCCATTATGTTAGAATTACGTCCCATTACACCAATAGAAGTCAATATTTTAATCATTATCTCTTAAAAATAGATACAGGTATTACATTCATTTACCAATAATACATGTTATGCAATGTAAAGGTAAATAAGCAAAACGAAAAATTCAACATTTATTATTAATATCTCCTTCACCTACATTCATTTCTATAAATTATTTTTATAATGAAAAATCGTCCCAAATAATCATAATCATTGACTTTTTCTAACTTAATTTATTAAACTATTTATCACCAAAAATAAATAAGATTTGTATATAAAAAACTTAATTTACTTTAGAAACCTCCCTAAAATGTTAGTTAATATAAGACAAATTAAAATAAACATGCAAAATTTGAAAAAATTTCTGAAATCCTTTCTAAATGCCCTAATTTGACTTACTGAACGGTAAACTGCCACGTAAAACACATCTAAAATTTGCATTTTCACCACGATAAATGTTGATAGATGTTGGATATAATACAAATTCTGGATTATTGACTGCATTGACTATCTTCAAATTTTCAAAATTATTTTTGCGTTCATCCAACTGTAGAATTCTATCACTTGTTGATAAAAAAATTTCATTATCAAAAACTAAATCATCTTCAAAGGTATCAACATTTAAATTTTGATAATGATTTTCTCTAAACATTAAAAAATTAAAATGATAACATATATTACTTGGGAATAGATATTGTTGGTACATTAAATGACTTGCAAGACGAATTAAAAGATGAATTCATGTCAATAGAACCAAAATAGTTAAATAAAATGAGTATCTGTTCATTTCCTGTTGGGTTGATCTCATATGATACATCACTATTTCTAGGTAAAATTTTGGTGGTTGAATTGGAAAAATTCATATTAAAATCTGTTTGAATCAAATCAACAAATTCAGCTTCATTAAAATCAAAACATGATAAAATGTCTCCCTCGCCCCAACAACTCAAATCTGTGCACGAGTTTGATTTTTCTTTAATAAGATTTTGAATTTCAGAATCATAAATATTATTTTTTAAATTTTTTTTGGGTTTCATATTCAAATAATTCAATTGACTTTTATTTTTAGAGGGTTCGCTTTTCTCATCAATAAACATTGTATTGATACCAACGTGACATTGTGGCATTTTAAAAGTTTTGATTACATTTTCTTTCATGTGAACGTTTTCAATAGGTCCATCATATATAAGCCCATTTTTCTTTAATTTAATTTGCTTTTTATTACCATTTTCAATTGAAAGTGTACAATTATGACATAGGGAAGGTTTGGAAGGGTTTATATCTAAATTCAGTAAACTTTTACATTGATTGGGCATGTTCGCATCTATATATAATTAAATTAAATATCTAAATTTATTTACTTTTGATTATATTCTCGTGAATTTTTACTTTTTGTTTTATATTATTGTTTGTTTCCTTATTTTTTAACTTTTCCTTTGCTTTAATAATCAAACGCTTCACTTTATTTTTGAGTTTTAATCTAAAGCTTTGTCCATTTGTTAAAGGGAAGGATTCCATGATTTTGGAATTATAAATCACAATATCATTTAAAGTGTAAATTAGTTTTTGCGAAGAAATCAAATTC
Organism: Intoshia linei; assembly: GCA_001642005.1. Taxonomy (NCBI): domain Eukaryota; kingdom Metazoa; phylum Orthonectida; family Rhopaluridae; genus Intoshia; species Intoshia linei. Next base: position 24,338 of record LWCA01000239.1, on the reverse strand, counting down.
CTTTCTACCATTTCACTTAATTTTATATCAACACCTTGAGTAAGTGCTTTCTCATTATTTCTAAGATATACATTATCAGTACATGAATATAAAAAATATACTCTAAAACTGTCATTTTGAAATTATTTTTGAGCGCTATGCTATGTATTTTTTTAATAACATTGTCATCACATTTACTAAAATTATTGGCCTTATCTAAAAATAATAATTTAGAATCTAAGTAAATACAAATAAACAAAAATATACTTAATCCACACAATATATGTGATACGATACTTGAATCACGACCGTACTTTATCTTTTGAAGCTCATTAAACCAATCGTTAAATTTTAAATAATTTTTCCTTTATTTAGAATAAATAAAATAAAAATTAAACTACCTGGAATTATCACATACGGAACAAAATCGACATTTTTTAGAATCAATTTTTACCTCAGCCTTGGAATTGTAATTATATTTCTGGAATAGCTTAGTCTTAGAGACACAGACAGTGTTAAGGTTGAAATTTTCAGTAAACATTTTCACGTACCGGTACCCGAATGAATCTAATACTGAGCATTTATTGCAAATTTTGTTTTTACACATAACACAAACATGGGATGAACGAAATATCGGAATAAACAAAGAGTAGCATATGATGCAATAATACTGATTAAATTTGTCATTTTTTGACAGAATTTCCATTTTCAAAATTTGGTTTTGCAAGTCATTTGTAATCAACCTTGTTAAAATTAAAAAAAATTAAATTTACATACTTTCGTCGTTTAAATTCAACCTCGCAGCGTAGATTATATTGGTTTAAAACATTTTCAATGTGACACCGTTCAGTGTCGTTGTAGTTTCCACTATAAAAGGATGAAAATATTGATAAAAATAAAAAACCAAAAAGCTAATTCATGCGATTCCATTACCATAAAGTATTAAAAACTTCCTACGCATAAACTAGTCTAATTAAAATTAAAACTCACAAGAGTATGCATTACAAAAATAATATAACATAACATAATTAAAATTCACTTATCAATCAGTTTATTAAAATTCTCTATGTAGGTTAATGTAATAGTAATTATATACGAATTAATATCATAATAAATAAATAAAAGTTTATTACAATCAATTTATTCAGATAATCTAAATAGATTAGAAAACTTCTTTATATTGGAAAGTCTAAATGGAATAAATAAACATATTGGAACAATATTATTGGTATTATGATCATAATTATCACATTATTAGAAATGGCAATAAACTAATTTTTCTCAGTGACAATCAGAAATAATTATCAGCAACTTAAAATTTATAATTTATTATGGTGGCAAATCTAATTTTTCATTATACATGTGACAAGTTTCACTGTATACTAATTAATTAAATAACAAAAATGTTAATTAAGACCATGCGGTAACGTTTACTGAGTAAACTGTGTCATTAATAGTAGTTACCGATTTTTGGCTTTATTTACCAATCCTTTATGTTTGCGTTGTGGGTTTTTCTCCACTTGTGGTAAACTAGGTTGCTTTTTCATTTGAGAGACATGTTTTTTTGGTAATTTGTTCGACTTTTCGATATCTAAAGCTATTATAAGTATTTTCAAAATTTACTTTTCAGTAATTTTTTCTTGCGATGTAATAATTTTGTATGTTTAGTTGTTTTTTTTAATATATTTTCTTTTTTTTTCATTTTAATCTTTTTTATTTTTGAGGTCATCTTGAATCTAAAATGTCATTATATTTTTTGTAAATCATAATTTACATTTAATTTTATGTTAATAAAAATAAAGGGCACCCAATTATCATGGATCATGTAATTGCATTATAACAAGTAATGTTAACAAGTTATGTGGTGAAATCTAATCATGTTTATGAAATCATTACAGACACATTTTCAGAGCTATATAAAAAGACATTTTTTAATGTAGGGCGGCTAATGTATGCAATTATTATGAAATAACTGAAATATAAACAGCGTTTAATAAAAATCTAGTCCACTAGAGCTTTAGTCGCTTGATATAAATGTTCGTAGAAAAACAAACAAGAAAATAATTACAGTAAAACTGAAAGTTTTAACTTTGATTTGACGATTTCGAATATAACTTATACTATCAGACTTATAGTGTGTATGTAAACATTTATGGAAAATTTTATTAAATCGATTATTCATAAAAGTAGTAGTGTCGTTGATTTAATCAAAGAAAATAGCATGATGTCAAATATGAAATTCATATTAAAAATTTTTTCTCATAATAAATACTATACAAATCTAATTTTTATTTTCATGAAATTCATATAAGCGTGAATTCATATTGAACATAAACCACTGTAATTTTAATTTAATGTCATCACTATAGGAATTATACTTATATATTTTATATTTACAACATTTTTGCCCCAAAATAGGGGTTAATTTCACATATATTGCTATGCCATCGATAGAAATACTATAAAATTAACATAATTCTGAAAAAGTGCCCAAAAACATGAGTATGCCCCACATCGAGGATTTCCTATTCAATTATAGTTTTTAGAGATTTTGACATTAATATATTAATTAATTTGTAGTGAATATGAAAATTTTCGAAATTTCAATGTTCCCTACATATAGAGTCGTATTTAGAAAAATATGTAAAGAAACGTTCCCCCTTGACAAAGTTAGCTGCTAGACAAGTCAGTATAAATAAAACTTACTCTTTTTGTATATTCAGCAATCAAATTTGCTCGCAAATTCGTTATATTTTGTTTCTTTTTATCAAAACCTGTATTTGTAAGATAATAAACACAAGAAACTGTAGTAATTGTAAAGGAAATGCACCTAAATTAACTTTAAGATAACATATTTTTATATCAACATGTACAAAATACTTCTGATGACAGGATCCATGCAATGAACTTTATTACATGACAACTGTATACATCTTTATTTTGTTACATATAATCTTAGGTACAGTAGCGAGTCGCTACTAGCTATATATTATGGGGACCACCGACCCAGAATCAAACTCGAGGCCACCGAAAATAAACAATTTTTCAAACTTTGCAATTCAGTGCCATATAGCCACTCTTACTTCACGACTTCTCTAAGGCTCTTGATTTGATATTTTAAATTTAAACAAAATAATTATGATATTCAAGTACATAATTTGTATATAATTTTTTTAATGTAAATTGGAAAAATAAGCCGATATCATAATCTAGTTAAAAAGTATGTTTAAAACTACACATATGATCAGTACGGTGATTTACATTTAATGTATAATAATTATGATTCTTTCTTTTCGATAGATTCTAGTCTTGCAGAATTTATTAAAATGTTAACTAGGCAGTTTTCATTATCCACAGTCTTTGAATCTACAATTTTTGGTAAACTATTACCTAAAATAAATTAAACTAAAACTAAAAAAAAAGTATACCCTTCATTTCTAAAACTGCCATTGTTTTTGGAACAGGCCATGTAAGTGAGGGTAAATGCCAAATCTTAGTAATACTTCCAGGATATTTTTCATATCGTGGCACATAAACTTCAAATAATTTTCTTACTAGTTTTTTGTCCTACATAATTTTAATTTATAATTAAAGGCAAATTTAGAAAACCTGTTCATTTTTTATAAACTTACTCATTGCATAAATGACATGAATAACATAGAACTGGGTACATTTTAAGAGTATGACATGGGTAATAAAACCAATGTAGTGGCAATGTAAAATTATGCAAGTTAGCATTAAAATGAATATTTCAAAAATGCAAAGGGTTAACAAAAATTACCTCAAACCAATAATCTAACATTTCCATGGTAGGTTCGTGTCTATTTCCATATACACGTGCAAGATGAACCATCTAAAAATATTATCATTTTTTTTAATATATTATACAGTATTATCCGTAAAATTCGCCAATTCTGTACATCACCATAAAATTTATGGAAATTTGTTTTAACAGGGGACCAAGCTATAAAAAATTTCTAATAAAATGTAACAGTACTATATGTGGTTTCTATAATTATATTTTATCTATTTCACCAAAATACTATAAGTCAACATGACACTGTCAAGTTTCGTTAGCGAACTGGATAAATAATACTTTGTTAAAAATTGCATGTAACCCGTTCCGCGTAGCATCTGGCTTCATGCAAATATGGAGAATAACCATCAATTCGCTCATTTCGGTATAATGAACTGACTAGCTCTTTCAATTTAACCATCCTCATCGACAAACCACTTCCTAACCCATGAGTTCGTTTCATTGGAAGCATTTTCTTAGCATAACGAAATGACAGGGAACTAATTAATTAAAATATTCTTAAAACGAAATAAGTTAATTAATAATTCATTACCTCATTTTTAAAACTCTTAAATAATCTACAATAAAAATTTCAAATTAAATTCCAATATAAAATTTACTTTATTGATACTTTTCATATTATTTTAACAACAACCAATGAAATAGTAGGCGCCATTTTTTATAATATATTAATTATTGGACAACAGGTAATATTGTAGATTGTTGTTAATTTATCTGTATTCTTTTATCACTCGCTGTTATCCATTCAAAATGACATATATAAATTATAATAAAAAATTCAAAAATTATTCTGGAGGTAGTTATACAAGGTAATATCTTGTTTTTAAATTCTTACGAAAACAAAGTACAAAATAATATATTGATAGATATTCAAAGATATGTAAAAGGAAACACAATTATGATGATGATATTTTTGATGATGCTAATGAATCAATCGATGCAATTGTTAGAGAAACACTTGATAGGTTAATAATATTTACCATGTTTTACTTTTCATTACAGTAATTTACATTTTAAACTTTCCATCCATATTTTAAATCTACGGTATAAAAATGTGAGTAAAAAAATATATGGTCAGTTTTTTATCAATAAAAATATAAGTGCGATGTATTAATGAATAGCCAGTTTGACTGGCTCAGTCGTGTAATGGAGAGCTAGGAATAGGTTAGATCAAATAAAAACAATAGAGATATACAAATTTTTTATTAGATTAGTTAATTCATTTTTTTAGACTCTAAAATTTAAAATTTACTAGTTACTAAATATAATTTTATTTAGATGTGAATCACACATAAACAAATCTTTTGTGGTAATTTATGTTGATAGTATTTTATTATACAATTATAATTATTTTACAATTCACTATTTACAACTCACTATTATTTAATTGTTGTCTTAAGGTGCCACTGGGTCCAAAATTAAAAAAAATGTTGAGGTTTTTTATTTTTTATATGTTAAAGTTACATAAATCTTTTGTATAAGTTACATTTTTTATAGGTTAAAATGCCGCCTTGGTTATATAAATAATTATTATAAATTATACTATGTAATATGTTATTATTACACATTATAACAACTAGTACAAAAATAATTTTAGTACTCTTCTATTGATGATATTTTGTTAGAAGAGCCTACGTTATATAAGCCATTCAATTCTGTTAGGTTATTTATTTACAAGGATATATCAAGGTGTCAAATTAATATTATTCAAAGAGTTAAATGTACAGAAAATTTTTAGTGGAAGAGCTTGCCATTTTAAAAATTTCATACAAAAATGTTCTACAAAAACTAAAATATAACTTTATTTACTGGAATGTTATGATGAGATCCTATATTTATGTTTTGAGTGGTCTTGTGTAGTTCATTATGTTTGGTTATTCACTTTGCATCTTTAAATTCAATTCTACCTTATTTTTTTATTTTTAGTGAAAATTTTTATAAAATTATAAGAACTTTAAACATCTATAAAATAATAAGTAAACGAGGTAGAATTAAATTTAAAGGTGCAAAATGAACAATCAAACATAACGACCAACACAAGACCACTCAAAACATAAATACAGGATCTCATCGTAACAATCCAGTAAATAAAGTTATATTTTAGTTTTTGTAGAACATTTTGGTATGAAATTTTTAAAATGGCAAGCTCTTCCACTAAAAATTTTAAAAATTTTTTTTCTTTTCACGATTATCATAAAACTATCACACGCAACTTTATCAGTATTTGGACCTAATTTATAAAATTTTGGAACAGTGTTAAAAAAAAGATTAACCTCACACATATTGTCTAAAAAATCGATTGTTATATTTCATTTACAATGTAGTATACAAAAATATTTACTCTCATTAGTCATCCAAATTAGTTCTACCTTTAATTATTAAGTAGCAACTTGCCACCTTGATACAATGTATATAATATTTTACTAAACATTTAATGATAATATAAAATAATACGCTATTGTTAATTTGTTGATAAATTGAATAGATTTGACTTGTATGTATTTTAACTCTTTCACTGTCTATGTATTCTATACTATACACAGCAATTTCACTTCACACGTCTGTGTATTCTATGATATACACAGCATAATTTTAAAAAAAACCTTATTCTTTTATTTTCATACATTTTCACATATGTAATTTAAAAATAATACAAGTTTAAATTAAAACATAAATTCCAGGCGTCTGGTGATAATACATAAAATTGCATTAGACAGTGAAAGGGTGAATCTACTATAATTTAATATTTAATCTTGTAGCAAAAAAAAATTGGAAAAAAATGAAATCTACGAAACAAATGATGTTACAACCAGTACAGATATATCAATGGTACCATCAGAATACCATAGTGACAGGAAACGACCCATTCAATTGTAAAATTTTAGTTTTATTATACATTTATATTTATTAACGCGCACGTATCTACTATTCACGTTTAATATAAATTATCTTATTATTATACACGTATTATAAAAAAATTATAGTTACACCATTAATTACACTAATTATTTTATATTTAAAATAAAAATGGACGTAATATAAGCTTATACATTAATCGATAGTGATTACTTATTACTAGTGTTGATAACCGGTTAATTTAATTTTAAAATACAAAAAATAAATAAAAGATAAAGATGTTGCGCGGCTAGCTTGTAAAATTGTAAAGATGGATTAAGATTTAACGTTATAGCCAAGAATTCATTCATTCAGGAATCTTTTAAAAAATATAATTATGATAATTTACCACCAAAGAGTCATTCTTCCGTAAAAAATATTATTGTGAGATTTGCTGCTGACAAAAAACAACAATTACCAAAATATTTTAAAGAACAAATTGAATTGGGCACTAGGTATTCCCTAGCCCTAGATGAGTACACTTCCATTAAAAACAAACGCTACATAAACATTAATGTTCATGAGAAAGGAAAACATTAGTCATAGGGTCTTATGAAGTTAAATGGTTCAATTTGTAGTACTAAACTGATTGAAATACTTTCCAAAAAATTAAAAGAATTCAATATTTATCTAAATAAACACATAGTTGGATATACAATAGATGGAGCGTCAGTTATGGTTAAATCTGGAAAAGATATTGAACCACTTCACCAAATCGGTATAGCTCACACAATCCATTTAGCGATAAGTGATACACTATGCACCTCAAATAATGATAATAATCTTTCGGATTCAGATAGTGAAAGCGAAGACATCGATGTAGAAGAATTTGACGATTTCGAATATATTGAAAACATAACTAATTTTAAATTAAACGAAAACTATAAAAAAATTATAGATAAAGTAAGAACAATTAGTAAAATTTTTAGAAAATCCTCGATTAAAAACGAAAAATTGCAAGATTTCGTTTATAGCGAATTTAGTAAAGAAATGAATCTATTAATCGACATTAAAATTAGATGGAATAGTCTATTACCTATGATAACACGGTTTATAAAACTAAATAATTGTATTACATAAAGCTCTCAGAGTAATTGGATCAACGTATACAATTAACAAAACAGAATTAACAACTTTACAACATCTTATAGATGTTTTAAGTCCTATAGAAGTTGTTACAAAAAATATGTACTCTAAAAATACTAATGTTTTTGATGCAGAATCATCTACGCGCAATTTCTACTTAAATCAATTAATACATCTATTTCCTTAAAATTTTATGACTCTATTTTTAAACGATATACATCACGTAGAAGTATAAAAACAAATTCTATTATATCATATCTACATGATTTTAGAAATATGAGGGATAGTATTTTTCCATTATTTGCCTAAAAAATAATAATATCAAATATAGAAATAGAACTTAAAAGATTGAATATTGACGACAATTTTAGTGAAAAAAAACAATTCCGTGAACCCCAAATAGATCACGATATTTTAAATAATGATAATCAATTTCAATTTTGAAAAGAATACATGTATGCCATGAATACGAACATCATACCTATCAATAATAACATCAGCAGTGCTTGTCAGCACTGTATTAAAATGTTACGAAATTACACAACTAAGAACTCAACCTTTAGAATTATTATATAGGTCTATATTGTCTATTCAAGCGACAAGTGTGGAAGCAGAAAGAACATTTTTATCAGTTGGTTTATTTCTAACTAAAATTAGATCAAGGCTTTCAAATGAAAGTATTTATGCACTATGTTTTTTAAAACAATTTTTTAAAGATGTCTAATAAATTTTATTATATATAATTATATTTTGGAATTAATATTATATTTCAATATTATAATACAGATATTGTAATAAGTTAGAAATAAGATGATGTTTTTAGGATTAACATTTATGTTTATTTGTCTATAAAAATTAAAATTTATTAAATATGTAACCATAATAATTGACATCAGGTCAGAATATATAGTCATATATATATTATATAGTAATATCAGGTCAGGTCATAACTGAAAAAAGAAATTACCTATTTAAACACAGAAAATAATACACTTTTTCATACGAAAAATAATGAGTATTAATAGTATTATATATTGCTTAACATTCGAGGGTGGTAAAAAAATTAAGTTTGGGAACCACTGATTTATGTCATACATTAGATTCTATAGATCAGGGGACGTCACGATTTTTAGTAAATCGACCCCCAAAATTTTTTTCTAATCTAACGACTTCTTTTAAAGCAGGTAATATTACATTTTGAGCAATATTATTAGGTTTACCATTTTTAGCAATTAATAAAAATATATTGTAGGACGCCTTTAATCCATAAATTGGTTTTGTAGCTATGCAAGGTTTTAAAAAATTTGGAATTTTATTTAAGGTTTCGTACTCAGTTTTTAATATTTTGAAATAATCAGCATTTTTTTCACATTTATCTGGATGGATCGATACAAGTGATCTTTCATCTTAGAAGCATTTTCATTTTTATAGCATCATTGCTAAATATTTTTTTGCATAATAAGCACATTATTTTAATTGGATTAGATGGTGAGGGTATGAATTCTATATTCAAATATTATTGAGAATATTAGCAACATTTTTTTTTGCAGACATCAGAATAATTTTCAATCAATTCAAATAAATTTGCAAAAAAAATTAATGAATCTTTATATGTACAATAAAAAATTGATAAGAAGTGTACTTAACATTATTTATTAATTATTTACTACTCATACATTTCGTTGGTGATATTGCATAATATAATATTTTATATTTCATTGAAATTTAAATTACATTTAAAATTTAGATCTATTTTTATATTTTTTAATAAAATTTAATTAGTTTTAATCAAATTGACCCTCATACACTTTTCGACCCCCAAAAAGTCAAAATCGATCCCTATGACGACCCCTGCTATAGATCATAAGGATCCTCATATTATAATATTAATCATTGTATATTAGTGATCGATATGAAGGATTTGAGAAATGTTCCAAATTGAGTTCAATAGATGAAACTTTTGATAATCAAGTAAATATAATTTATTAATTTAATCTATTATTTACCATTTTACATTAAAGACACTTGAAAATACAACCAGTTATGAAGATTCCGATATGTATATTTAAATATTTGATACAATGTTAAAACATTTTTAAAATAATTACTTTTATAGTAATTAGAAATATAATAATTGTAATAAACTGCAGTGCTCTGATGTGTCCAGGTCGAACTGTTTAAAATTTAAAAAGCATTTCATCGTTTAAAATAATAAAATAAACCTTACCAATTAAAACAAAATGAGCCCACAAAGAATATAATAAGATTAAATAAAAATGATACATAATTAATTTTAATTTGACCTTATCACGACAGTGGACAAATAGTGTACCTAACTACGTATTTAAAATTTTATATTAACATTTTAGTTCCTTTATCATGAATTCTACACCAAAAGCTAAGACAAAAAGTCACAATTTTGATTTTTATCGACTTAAATGAAACGAAGTGTATGTTTTCGTTATTAATAAATGTTTTCGTAAAAGTGAAATACATTTCAAAATTCTAATTTTTGTAGTATTTAATATTGTTCTGGTACATTATGTACAATGATAATAAATCGATAAATTAATTGATTTTATTATCAATTTAAAATTTCACTGGTTATTTATTTATATCAAAATTCGATATTTATTTAATCGATAAATATTTATTTTCAAAGTTCGATGCTAATTTGATTCGATTGATTTTAATAAAATAAAAAGTTGACATACAAATGTATTTTATTAAAAATTTAATTGTTAAAAATAATCAATAATAATCAATTGTTAAAAATAAATGGCGCGTTAATATTTATTGAAAAATATATTACCTCCTTAATTGTTAATTTGGGTCATGCATCCAAAATATACATACTACTAAAAATGTATATACATCCATGTAAATCAGGGATCTGCAACCTTTTGCATCTCGTGAGGCACTCTTTATTTATCAAAAAATTATACGAGCCCCGTTTTTGAAAATGTATACATGATAAATTTCAATTTTAAATGAAAAAAAACGGTTCTAATATATTTAACAAAATAATATCCAGTGAGATTTAAAAATTCCGAGTTAAAATAAGCAAATTATGGTAAAAATCGATTAAAAGTTTAAAAATAAATAATTTACACATTTACTCAAAGGACCATCAAAATTATTTTGTGGACCACTGGTTGCCGACCCCTGATGTAAATATTATGTATAATAGCTCTTAATTATAATGATTAATTTATATTTATTATTAATTAATAATTCTTCAACCTTGATGTGGGTATACCATTTTCTTAAGTTAGTTATTAACTTTATTATCCTTTATATCGCTAATACTGAATAAATTAAAAAATGTGTATACCGAGAATAACATGGAAAACAATGCAATGCGTTTCTACATTACTTAACAAAATAAATAATACAATAAATTAACAATTATAAAATCTCAATTAAATACTTATATTACATTTAACTAAATATTGTGTGTTTATAAAACATATTTTATTTATAAGCAACCATAGTCTTTCACAAAAATCCATTTTGATAAATTTGTATTACAAAACTATTATAAAGCAAGTGATCATATACTATCCAAAAACACTAGGTATAAAATTTATGAAAGAGACTCGCAAAAATGGCCTGGAACTGCCATTGCATCCACTGCAAATTTGTTCTTGGTGTGTATTTTTGTATATTACTACAAGCACAATATGCGCTATTTTACCGGGTATGCCAATTGTAGAATACAGTATTTTTATGACGGTAATTTTGAATTAGTTTCAATACAATTATTTGACTAGATCACAATTTTGATGATGATTTGTTACACAATCACCCACTTTATTGCTAGTTGCATCGATCCCATTGACCCACTAGTTGGAACTAGGGGTGATTCCACCATGATTTGTAAAATTTGCCAATCGAGAATGTAAATTCTTACTTTCTACTATTTTGTAATATTTATCCTAGCACAAATCAAAAAACTAAACATTGCAGAGCTTGTAACAAATGTATAGTAAATTTCGACCATCATTGTTACTGGTTAAATAACTGTATCGGAGGTAGAAATTACAGGTACATGTTAAGTGGTACCATTCATTCATTCAGTTACAAAAACTAAAAAAAAATCTGAAAATTTCAGAATTAATAATAGGTTCTTAGAAATTCCGACTTGGAAGTTATCATACTGTCTCAGTAAATTTTAGAAAAATAGAAACATTTTAATATATCAACTCTTTTTTTATAAGTAGTTATGTGGTTTCCAACCTTTTCCACCAATAAATGAATAACCCATTTCTATATTATCAACTGAAATATTGTAGAATATACATATATATTATATATGTATGTTTGGTTCGTTTTTTTAAGGTATGAAATTGGTACTATAAATTGTATCACTGTTATTCTGGGTTAAATCTTATAAAATTTATTTTAGATACTTTTTTCTAAACATTGTAATTACCACATTAGGTTTAACATTTATTATTATCATTCATATAATTTTGTTTATCGGTTATTTTAATCGACCTTACTATGCCTATTTGAACCACCAAGACGGTACGTATTATTACTATATCATTTAATTTATATTTAGAAACGTGGCATATATTTTACGTATCCGTTCCAAAGATAAATTGGCTGATATTTAGTATTATACATTTAATAGTATCATCAATCATATACGTGCTACTAATGCAATTACTACATTTTCATATATTTTTATGTAAGTTTAATTTTTTTAATTTGAAAAAATGAGTAACAAAAATTTTTATTATTTTACTATTAACAATAATAATGTAAATTATAAAATATGATATTAAAGTGTGAATAGTCCATTTTCACTAAATATATAAAGAGTTGATTTAGCCTAAAGTAAGACCCAAATAAGAGATGGGTAGCACATTTACAAATTTGTAATCTTAATTACAAAATTTTTTTAAATTATAAGAGGCTGCCAAATTTATTTTAGAATGTGACATTTTGTAATTTTCCTAAACGTGAACGTGAAAAAGATTAGAAAAACATAAATTTAAAGATTTACTATGTTACCTATAATTTTTTGGAAAAATGGTTGATAAATTGAATCATAGAGTCCATAACTAAGTTGTACTAAATTTGACACTATTAAGAAACTTGTGATATTTCAATTGAAACTGTGACGTCGAAATAAATTAAATTCTTTCCATGTCGTTAACGTGATTTTAAATTTTATAGAAATGTCATTGAATACGAATATTAACAACATTTAGTTGATTTTAAGTAAAAATCGCTGATAGTTTAGGATTTAAATATTTAAATGAATTGTGTTTACCAAAAAAATTAATTAACCTGTGGGTTAATGTGTTATCTAAGGCAATAATCGCTGATATAATTTAAATTTAAAATTAAAATAATTTGTGACACCTTGAAATAAGGATAAATTGAAATGTATCAAACTTTAAAAAAATATGATTCTGACTAAACTTAATAACTGGACATTTAGATACATTAATCCAAATATTCCATGTAATTTAATCCTAAGAGAAAAAAAATCTATTTACTTTAAATTTTGTAGTGGTTTTCTAAGGTTAAGAAAAGTAGGATATTTACATAAGGTTTAATATATAATCTATCCTTTCACACATTCCATTTATAAAACACATTTCTTTACATTGATTTTATTTTAAACCTTAATCTATTACATTATTATATATTAGAGCGATTATCATAAATAAATTAAACAAACGGTAAATTTAAGTTATATGTTACCATAATTTTTTTTACTGTTATTTGTTACTTTAAATCGTATATTTTCATGATATTACAAAACTATTATATAAAATTTAATATTAAGGCTCAATTAAGAAATTCTGACATAAAAAAATAAATATACTATATTTAAAAATACATTCTCAAAAGGAATGCATCATAAATACGCCAATGTTGACGTAACATTATAACAGTACAATGTACTGAGTACATGGTAATGTTGAGAAAATTAAACTATCAGATGTGCGTAAAAATAATGTGGTTAGAATTTAAAAACATTTACTAATTAACAATTATTATAATTGTAATTGTTACAATTGTAACAAACAATTAGTTAATGAAATTAATTAAAATATATAATGATTGTTGTTAATTCGAATTATATTTTTATTAATGTTAATTAAATTGTTGATTTATTAGAACATAAAGGTGAATCACCGTTTTGTGGTTATATTACATTATTATACATTTATTAATATTATAAATGTATAACGTAAATAATAAATTCAATTTGTAACGCCGTAATATTGTATGCGTATTTTGAACCGAATTTATAGTCTAATTACAATAATAGATTTGTTTGAATTTCGTAAATAATTGTTAACTAGGTTCTATTATGACTATTCAATCTATTACACAACCTCAATTAATTAATATTCACAAGAATAATCAAAAAACAGATGTTCAAATTTTATCGTATTTTTTGCGCGTCACGCCGTAACAAATTTTAACTGTAAATGTATGTTTTAGTATTTACTTCTAAGTAAAATAGTGCATTTGAGATTTTGAGATTTAATCTAAAATAGTGACATAAAAAGAAGTTATACTAAAATGTATAATATGTGGGTAAATTTTTAACTTTAATTTTAACTTAGATTTCAACAAAATATCTACCTATGATTATATTCGCAATCAAAACAACCCCAAATATTGCTTTTCAATGAAACGACAAAACAAAATTCGTCCATTAGCCAGGTTAACTTAAAAACTAAATATACATTATATTTTAGAGATTCAAATGATATAAATACATAAAAAACCCTCAACAAATGTGAAAATTACACTTAAAAAATAGTTACTTGAAATTAAATAGTACTTTACTTATGCGTATTATCCCTAACTAAATAAACAAAAATTAACTTAAATATCAGTAAATATCAAGACAAATTATAAAATAATGTATTTGAAACAAAATGAATTTTGAAGAAGACGGTTTGATAATTTACAAATCAATTTTATATAGTGTCAAGTTTAAAAGAAAATTTTTCCGAAAGTATTGCGTAAGCCATTAAATTTTTATTTTATTCAATTTTTCCCGTAAGTAATCAGGGTTTCCAACCGATGTTATTTTGCAAAACGTGAATACACTGATGTCAATTAATCAGTATTAAACTAACCTAAGAAAATTCAATTTGTCATTTTAGTTTTAAAATACTAATCTTGATGAATGAAGATTTTAAAAAATTTTAAATAGTGACAAGAAAAAATTAGTTTTCATTTATCACTTCAAAAAAAATTTTGGTTAATGACAAGCATGTAATTGTCGTCATTTGAAATTATAAACCAATTTTATATTTTTTTTGATTTAAATAGTGTGATATCTACAATAATTGAAATGTAGCTACAATATTAATTCATATTACATACATAATTATACTTCAAATATCACCAACCTATTTGTGTGACCATTTCTTATAGCATTGGTTGAATTCATTTTTCCGTCACAAGTCAAAGAGAAGCTTGAATAATTTTTGATCAAAAATCATTACATACAAACTATTAAAATAATAACAATTATATAAATAGATAAATTGGGATATATTAGTATTTAAAATTTAAGGAATAAACGACGCTTAAAAAGAATGAAGAATCGGAAACTCCTAGTCCCTGTAGCTCTAGTTTTTTCTTTTGATAAAAATAATGTATAATGAAGCATTAGTTATATTTTAAAATAAATGTTGGAAATCGACCATTTTACTGTTCACCATAATTACATGATGTGATTCGTATCTAGCTGTTAAACTATATGGTTAATTTTATGTAATTTAGGTAACCGAAAAATGCATAGCTGAAATTGTAATATATAGACCTAAAACTCACAAAAAACCAGTCGTACATTTAAAATTAGAATCCTTGAAACTACATAAAAGGCAAATTGACCTACGTCTTTTAGAATGTGTGGCAATTGAGAACGCATTTGACGTACCTATAAATAGATACAATTCTGTAGAAATTAGTGCACTTCGTAAAGAATGTGCTCACGTTTTTTATATATCTTTTAATCAAAATCAATTCGCTAAATCCAATGTAAATAAAAGTAAACGACTAGCAAAAACTATAAGGCGTGGTGGTTCATCTGCACATTTAGGCAAACACAATATAAACAATGATAAATTACTCGATACAATAGCCTTTGGGTGCTCAAATCAAGAAGATCTTACCCAATGGCTCATTATTCTTGGGAAGCTATGCCATAAAAACATTTCAATATCTGATAAATACATCAACCCAACATTCGGTATTTTTTAATATTCAAATAACTTATTCAATTATATCATAACCGTATTATACCATTGATCCTTAAAAGTCGATAATTAGTTGTCTCTATGGTGGTTGATAACCAACATTGGGCCCCTATATACAAACAAATAAAAATTAGCCTGATCCTGTAATCAAACCTTATTATTTAAACATCACTGCTTGCTATCATCAATGTAAAATTTTAATTGCATAATTTAATCCAATAAATCCCATTAATTTTGAATAGTAGGTTAGTCTTACGATCCAATCTATTCTCCACGTCCGTTTTCATCATAAAATGTGTGGGCTGAATATTTTATCAGAATACAAAGTCATTTATCGCAATAAATTACCTACAACTGTTAACAAATATTATTATCAATTAATCAAAATAACAAAAATTGAAATGAACGTCTAGAAATTGTTACACATTAATTGATAAAATATACAATTTCAATAAGCATGTTCCCAATGTCTTTAAATTTAGTAATTATGAATGGGTTCTACACATAACTACTTCAAATAAGATTTGTCTGTAAATAGATAAGCTATTATATATATTTTATTGTTTTGAAACTAATTAAGCATAGTTGAACGACAATATTAAAATATTTAGACATCTAATTGCACTTCAAAATTATTTTATTATTTTTTTACCATAGTACATGCTTTTTAATTTTTTAAAAAAGGTTGCAAAATCGCGAAATTTGTTCTAAAAAATACGAATTTTTTTATTTTTTTGTGTCGCATGCACAGTAGCGTATGGAATATAATTTTTTAACCTTGAGTCCTTCAGGGTCAAAAAAACAATTTCCCCTTTATTTTACTATTTTGTAAAACATTTTAATTTAATTTTAAAACAAGTACTATAATAAGGGTAATGTAGTAAAAAAGATTGGGAAACACTGGTACAAGATAAAGCGGAATTCTCTGAACCGGATAACTCAACAATTACACTTATACCTTTGTTTTTTATAATACAATCCAAACTTGGAAATAAATTTTATAACATTTTTCAGAACATATAATCTACTTTAAATTCTGATATTAGATTCTACATATGCCATGTGGGCTCCAAGGTTAGATTAACAGACAACTTAAAAATGTTAAAGTAAAACAATTTTTTAAGTCATCTTTCGACTATACTACCCATATACAAAATTGAAATTTTTACAAAAATCGTTAAAATTGACACTATCACGTTTATTTGTTTAAATTTGTGTTTGTAACTATAAAATCTATAGGATGGATATAATTAAAATATCACTATGATATTTTGACCATTTTTTTAATTTTCCAGGTCAATTTTGACAGATTTGTTCCCCTATTACCCAATAATATTTATTTATTTTTCTTGTCCAGAATTTTAAGGACTTTCTTATGGTATAATGCAGTGATTCACAAAAAAATATATTGACGACTCCTCTAACAGTATACAAATAATTTTAGAAAAGATCAATTAGCACAAAATAGTGAATACGTTTATTATATTATAGACGTTCTCTATTTATATAGTCATGTTTGTATTTGATATAGTCATAATTACTATAACTAATAATAAATATAATGACTATATTAAATTCAAATATGACCATATTAAATGCAAACATGACTATATCAAATATAAACATGACTGTATAAATAGAGAATATCTATATTATAACAGCGATTAAAAAAATGTTATCTTTTAATATTACTGGTTTTATTTTCGTTATAAATCATTCTTTAATATGGTTGACACCCTAGTATACAAACAATTATACATTTATGATTGTTCTTTTTGTATATATACGTGTTATTGTCTCGTAAGGGTTAATAACATTTGAATTTATTATAATCCAAAATTAATCCAAATTTCAAGAATATATTAATTAAATATCAAATACTAAATCAAATTAATGTTAAAAATTCAAATTTAATTTTAAAATTTTTCTTAAATCTGCGACCCCTCAGACTCTGTAGCCCCCCATTTGGGAAATACTGGTATAATGTATAATATTATACAAAAGATTTTGTGTGATATTATTATAATTAAAATATATTTTAGAACAAATGGTGAACATTCCGACGGTAATATTTACACTATCAAATGAAATCCAAAAAGTGACATATAGAAACAGCTTTCAAACATTCAACGACATTGATACAAGACGTGTATCAAGATACAATTTTATAAATACAAATAATAGAGCAATAATAAATAAAGAAAATGACATTTTTTTGAAAAAAACGAACGCTAATGGATACACGAAACGGGAAAGTAAACGAATGAGTATAATTCCGGCTAAACCCGAAAAAAAAAAAAGTGTAGAAAATCGATTAAATTTAATGAATTCAATGGAAGTCATCGTTGAAAATAAAGATTATATACATAAAAATGCAATAAATATACGCGAATCAGCATTATCTGATGATGAAGCCATTATAAATAACCGTATGTCTCGTATGAACACAAATATGAAGTATAACGATATTTACGATTGTCCATCAGGGTTTACTAATTCCATTCAAAGAAATTTGCCTCCAAAAAAAAGTATTGCGGAAAAATTAATAAATGAAGATATTTATGATAGTTTTAATTAACCATTAATTGTTATATAAATTTTCATTTTGCACTAAATATTTCAGTATAATTTACATGTTAATTAATTTAATTTTACCATTCAGAATATCTTCAAAATCGACGGTACTCAATTTTCCAGTTACATCTTGATACAAAATATTTGAGGACGCCAAACCTCCCAATCTTTTTACCTAAAAATAAATTATCAAATAATATTAGCGGCTGGTTTGCAGACCGGTACCGGTTCGCATCATTTTTACTGATACCTGAAAAATATGCATAAAATTTTAAAAATTTAATTTGATGAAATATTTACGAAAATCCCATTTTATAGAAATTCAACCACCATTGTGTTATAATAACACACTGTGTTAAATTTTAATATAAACTACCACATTTATCGATACATCAAAATATTGTTGCATTTTCGCGGCACGCACAAGCGAAAAGACAGAGAAACACTGTATTAAATACCAAATAATGGACACTATCTGTTAAATCGGGATTTCTGGGTCTGAACATAAAATTTTATTTTAATTTTAAAATGGAAAAATGATAAGCTTATGTTATATAAGTTAATTAATTGTCAATACATGTCTATCATTTAAAATAAAATTTAGCAGAATTTTTTTTTAAACTGTAAAAATGTTGTCTTGTGTAATACTACATATATCTACTTTATTTAACATTTTTAATGACCTTCAAATATGCCCATTTTAGGTATTTTTTCAAACTTAAAGTGTTTTTAAAAAAATATCTGCAAGTCATGCAGAAAAACTGATTTCGCCATTTTGCTCATAATAAAAATATCTTCCAAGTGCACTAAATGTAACTTATTTATTTAAAAAAAAAGGTATTGTTTTGTTGGACTGTGTAATTATTAATTAATAAAATTGCTAACAATTTGAATACAATGAAAATAAACTATCAATAAAATAAATTAAAAATGAATTTTGAATTATATTTTAATAATTAATTGAAATAACACGAATCTAGATTGAAATTTACAAATTTAATTAAAAAAAATTTATATATTTTAGATTGTTGATAAAGTGTTTCAAAACACACAAAATATTGATAGATTCGTCTTTTAAACGCGTTCAACCTTTTGTAACGAAATTAGAAGCAGTAGAGAAATTTCTTTCATTTTGTGTTGATGTAGGTTGAACGGTCATAAAAGCTTCCTTTAATTTTAACAATCTTGATGATAGCGTTCCAGTTCGTAACAACTCATAATATTTTTCAAAATAATATTGAAAACAGAGGATAATTCCCTTAAGCGTTAGTAATTTGTGGTTTGAATAAAGGGTTTTTAAAAAATGTATTGGAAAAAAGAATATTTTGTCCATGAGAGCTTGAAATGCTATTTTTAATTAAATTTTATTAGTGGTGGGATTTTTGAAATGGTAAATTTAAAATATTATAATATAATCATATTTTCATAGTAATAACAAACATAAATCAAATACAGTTATGTCTCAATTTTTTTTGGGAAATCCCGGGAATTTTGTCCCGATTTTTTTCCCTGTACAATCATTAATTTTGACCCTTTAAATTACGGACAAACAGGAACGGGCAGGGCATGCATAGTGCCCTATTTTTGACCTGTAATTTGATGGATTTTTTACGTACCGGACCATGCCCCAGGACATAAATCATTCTGGTGGCCCACAAAAAGAATCAATGTAAAAAATCACCTTTGATGCTATTTTGGCTTCCATTTGTAAATGTAATGCTGTAGAATAGCCAGCTACTTTACTGGCATGAGCTACTGTATAGTTCCATTCATCCCCTTGAATCTATTAATTACAATCAATACAGTACTTAAATTTAAATTTTACAAAATTTGCTTTATCGCACATTTCATTCCTAAACATAATTACATCACAAAAAGATAAATTTTTACCTATTTTTGATATTTTCATCGTATACAGACATTTTTTAATTAATAAACTTAAAATTAAATTAAACCTAACATGTTGCCAACCTTAAAAATAATGTACAAGTTGTCAATTATAAAGTTTAGTTTATAATTCTGATGTTTTCAATTGAATCAATTTTTTCAACAACCTTGAGAGTGTTTGGTAGAGACGCAACGGTTGTGGAAACAAATATTGACTTACGGCTCGGGCCCAAGTCAAAACACACATGATTTACTTAAATTTGTTTTTGTGAAATATTGATCTGGGCTATTTCATTTTACTGTCCCTCATTTCTAATGGCTAATTAGAGGATATATTCGCTATTCTATACAAATCGTAATTAAAGAAAGTATTTCGTGCCCATGAAGATTATGTACAAACTGATTTCAAATTGGTTTTATAAGAAATAACTTTAAATATACTACTTACCATTGATAAACAAAAACTGCTTCAAGGCGTGTAAAAAAGTTGAGTATCAATGGCTAATCTCTTTCAAGGTTGGATAAAAATTATATTGACAAGTTTGTAAATAATAAGTAGCATTATAAGCCATTTTTGTAATAAACCCCTTGGGTTATTGCAAGAATTCTCAAACCCGGACGATTTTTTTTTAGAATAAAATCATTTTCTAATTGATATTATAATTTCCTCATATATTACATTCAAGAAATGAAACTTTAATTTTTCTTAAATTATTAAAGTCAAGAGATTAAAATACAAGACAAAGACAACTCGATGCGCTAAAAGTTTATAGTTATTATTAAAGTGTGCGTAATAAATGTTTTAGTAGGAGATAATCTTGCAAAAATTAAATATTTTTAATTTGGGAGACGATGGTTCAAAAAAGATTGAGAATCCCTGGGTTAGCTAATGTCCTCTCTGAAATAAGTTGAGAGATAAAAAATTAAATTAAATAAACTCTTAAATACAATATATTTGCTAATTTAATGAAATCTATAATATTGACAAAATGTTAATTCAAATATTTCTTTGGGTATCTTGATTAATATAATGAATCGACCTTACAATGACATAATTTAAACCAGACTATATTGTATTTTCTATCAAAGTGGAGTACTCATTTTCATCGTTATCGTACAAATACATTTCAATATCATCTCCCAACATATCATCATCTTCAAGTTCTTCTTTGTCGAGATCTCGATTAATTGCACTTTTTAAAACATTACTATATAAGCTTTTAGATTCAAAGCCACCTAAAGACGAATTTTGGTTGTCTTTAAAATATTTAACGACAGATTCAACAGTTTTACGACCTGTAGGTTTAGTATAAACTCTAACATCAATTTTTTTAGTATTCTTTTTAAAAATATTGTTTTTGTAACAAAGTATAATAATATTCCAATGCTTAATAACCAAGTTTAAATTGAAATACATTTCGTGAACTGAGCAATTTTCAGTGACCCAAGGAAACTGTCTGTATAAAATAAGTAAATATTTTTCCAATTGTTCAAATCTTGGTTTGGTACCAGTTTGAGTATATCTAAGATTAAATTTTAAACAAAAATGACGCAATTCCATTTTCATGGATTTACAAATTATATCTCGTTCTTGAATTACATGTAAGTGTCGTGATTCGTCCAATTGATAATATTTCCAAATGACAAATGAACAGGCTGAAATTATATAATCTCTATATTTTCCATCAAGATTAAACGAGTCAGTGTACATTCCGACAAAATTTACAGTTTGGTAGGCGAAAGGATGTGGAAGTTTTTGGTTCATACTGTATAGAATAATTGAAGCTCGTTCAACCAATGTTACTTGAGAATACAGTGAACTAAATTTCGCGAAAATTTTATTTTTCATCTTAATGCAGAGTCCATAATCAACGTTGTATTGATTAGACAAATCTTTTAGCAAAAATTGGTTGATATTGTTAAAAGAACGACTCACTAATACAACAAGTGATAAAATAAGAGCCATTTTTTCCGAGTTTAATGTTTTATTTGGTTGTTCGTTGTAGTATTTGATAGCATACGAACTAATTTTTTGTTTAATTTGGATTGAAATTCCCAGGTCTCCTGATACAGTGTCTAAATGTTAAAATATCAAAAAAAATTTATAAATACTGTACAATGTAGTTATAAAAATAAATAAAATGTACCAATAAAAGTTGATAAAAATTTTGAAATTCTATTTTCTTCAACTTCAATCTCATTACTCTTTGCCACATAACCCTGAACAAACTCTGGAGTATCGTCCAATATTAATCCACAACTATTACAAATAGAACCGGAAACTTGTTCATTACAATAAGTACAATTCATCCCACTTCAAAATTTATGAAAAAGGAAATAAACTATGACTACAATGATAAACTAAGATATATTTGTTTATATCAAACTGAACTTTTTTGTCAAACAACAAAAAATGAACGCTGAAATTATAGAAGAGGTAACATTTCAAGTTTGACATTACAATTCATAAAATCACTTTAGAATCCCATCAACATTTGGAGTTCATCTGAAGTCAAGAATTCTATCGACGATTGCATTGTCAAGGTATAGTTTTATTTCAAATTTTTTATTACATTCAAACATTTCAGGTATTAAATGAAAATAAATATCAACAAATTCATTTTTATACGGATGTCAAATTGTTTTTTGGAACTCTGGCAGTATGTTTGATGGGATTATTGTGTGGATTACACTATATCTATAAAATGAATGACATGAAAATTACGTTTTATACCTGTTGTATTGGGTTTTTTATTTTTTTTACCAATTAAATGATTTCTTTAGATACGGTGTATCAATTGGTTTATATTATTTATTGGGTGATTATGTGGAAAAGGGAGTTGTTTATCGTGGTACTTTAAAGAATACTTGGGTGAAGGTTTCTTCAACTCTTAAAACGTAATTTTTAATTTACAATCATATCCTGGTATATTTAACATTTAACATTAGGCTAAAAAATCAAATCATATTAACCATTCAACAGCAAAATCTCAAGGATAAATCAATTCAAACATTTAACATTCAAAAGTCCATTGGTTCCGTCTTTACTTCAGATGGTTATTTAGTCAATAATAATCTTGAGACTGCTATTAATATTGTTTTGAAAAAGTTTAATGAAAATTAAATTTTTAACTTGTTTGCTTTGCTCTCTTCATATACATCTGTACTGAATTTAATTTTCAATCATTTCAAAAGAAATTTTGAAAGTTTTTGAAATGTTTATTGGAAAAGATGTAATAAACACTGTATTTTTGTTTTCTAAACAATTATAAATTTTTAAACAATTTAAAAATATTTTAATGTTACTGAAAAAAGGATTATGTTGCAACATTCACTATATGTTTGAAAAATATAAATCCTTATATTAATTTACTAAAAATGTGTTTCTAACCATTTATTTAGAAAACAGCCCTGCATTTTCAAAAACAAATTTTGGTAGTTTTTCTAGATTCTAGAGCTGCAGTTTTTCCTGAAAGAAGCTCAAACTATCAATTAATTTTGAAATAAAAAATATTAGAATTTGAAAAAAGACTTGTGATAGTTAATTTAGAAAAAAATTAAACCTCTGAAATCCATATATTCCTGGTCAAAATCCGAAATTACTGATGTGTCAAAATGTTATTACTTAATATCTATTTAGTGGCCCGATTCACAGTGTTTACGGACTCCAATATCAAAATATTTATTTTTTTTGGACTCCAAAGGAAACATGAAATATAAAACATTTATGAAAAAATTCAAGATTTTTCTCAAACCATTCTGTAAAAATGAATTTTTCCATTAAGGGTTAGTAAAATTGGATTTATTATTTTGGGTTAAAAAGTTGTTGCTTATAAGATTTGTTAAATGCAACT
>LWCA01001225.1:0-10848 GCA_001642005.1 Intoshia linei | reverse complement strand
AAAATATAAATTTATTAAAACTTCACTTTATTAAGAAAGTGAAAAATTACAAGTGAAATATTGACTAAAATTATTTCGTATTTATGAGTACTTATTTTTAAATGTCAAAAATAAGTACTTGTTAAAATAAATACTTATGGACACACTAATTAAAACCATTATTTTTGATTGAAATTAAGTTATTTTTCACCGGGAATGCGTAGATTTCTGATGTTGAAATTTTGTATCTAGATTAACGGGAATAAGTTTTATCAAAATAATCTTTTATTTAAATTTTCCGATCATTAATTAGTTCAAATTTTTTGTTTTAATAAAATTGTTACTAAATAATAAAAAATGATTACTACAGTGCTGTTTTGATAGTGAAGGCGTAATTTTGATATTGAATTTTTTTGTGTTAATTGGATATAACTGTATCAGCTGTTTTAATTCTAAGACTATTTTCATTTTTCAAAAAAACGTAATGTGTGGTTTTTACCGTGAAGATACACTTTTTTTGAAATTGTAGTACTTGTTTCATTTTTAAAAAAGGATAATTGGGTTTTTGATAATGAAATTGGCGATAAGATCTAATCGACGAAACATTAGTATTAGGAAATGATATTTTTAAAACTCTACGCCTATTAATTTTTAAATAAACTGGAACAAACAGACATTTTTAGCTAAATTAATGTACATAAGAAAAGATAATAGCGATTTGAGTCTGCATCGGGTAGAGCCTGATAAAAAAATACAATACGACTTACATTATAAGAATTTAATGTAAATATATAACTTACAAATTTAAAAAAAATTCATTTATTTGAACAATAATCCCGTATATTTTAATAATATATCTTTAAGCAAGTTGGCTCACCACGAGAAAAGTACTCTATAAATATCTCTCGGATTATTGGTAGAAAGAAATTTAATTTCATTCATTCCCTCCTCAGTTAAAGCTTCATTATTTTGTAAATACTTTACATCATGATAATATTGTAAACAATTTTGAAATTCATAGGGTGAATAATCATCGACTTTTATTGGTATATGAGGTTCAAATCTATAAAACATCTAAATTCTAAATGATGATTTCAATATATTTTTTACCTTTTTATCCAAAATTTCTACAGGTGTAGTAAGGGACCTGTCATGTCGACATTTTCTACAATCTGCGATTGAATCAACAGTAGTCAATATTATTCCGTTTGTCTAGATAAATTGAATTGACATTAACGTTAATCAATTAATTACCCAATCTGTAGACAAAAAGGAATCGAAACATTGAAAATAAACCATTTCTAAAGAATCGCTAAACGTGCTTCTATCGTCTTTACGCTGATGACCAGTTTTTATATTTGTAGGCTGTCCATACGAATTTACACCGTCTATTGCCAACAATAATTTGAATCTAATTAAAGTTATAAAATAAAAGAATAAATAAACTTTTTTTGGTTAACCCATTCTTTAATATCACGAAACAACAGTTTCATGCCCTGGGATGCAAATTTTGGTTTACCAACAATCTAAATATTTAAATATTATCAAAACGTTAATGTCATACCATTTCAATCGTCGATTTCCAAGTGTTACCAGCTTTAGAAGAATCTCTCGTGCCCCACACAACATCTTCTTTTAATCGTAACTATTTAAAATTCAATATTTATACTTTTTCGATTCATTACATCAAACTTGTCTAATAAATGATAATTAGCCAGGTGAAAAGTTGCTAGCCATTGCGATTCAAAACTGGGTACACTGTAAGATCCATCTTCGTTTATAATTAAATCGGGGTATTTACGTTTTCGGTTCAAAGAATGTCCTAATTAAAATTTAAATAAAACCATATCATTTCACTATAATTGCTGGTTATATTTCGAAATTAAACTAATTTGTTTATAATATTTTTATTTTTCAAAGTCAAAGTTTTTCATAAGTTATATTAGTTTAAGGTACTTTCTAAAATTCAGACTCTGAATACGTCGAGTTGATTTTTAAAACATACCATAAATATCGTGAAGTACCATCCAATTTTGAGTATAACAATAATGCATGACATGACACAATGTAGAAGTTTTTCCATTACCATAAGAGCCATCTATGCATAAAATTAATTTAATCATCACAAAATCAATAAAATTACATAAAATATATTTTATTGGAGCCTGATCAAAATCAATCTTGGACTTTATGTTTGTAAGCATTTCAACAGCTGACTTGCGAATCATTACATGTGATTTTCCCAACGCATTCCACTATATCATGTAATTAAACTAATTCAAATTTTATTTTAATTTTTATTTACGCTACTAAAAATCGGGAGTTTAAAAAATTTCAAAAAAGAATGAATCATTTCACTGAACCTGACGATTCTTACAAATTTTCTCAATATTAGGTATAACACATGAGAATCCTTTATGTATATAAAACTAGGTTGACTGTTATGTACTACGTACAAACAGCACCTAACTCTACTGAGGGCGAACTTTTTTAATTATATTAAAAAAATAAATTCAATAAGAAAATCTAACTCATGCGTTCTTAATTTTGAGTGCCAAACCAGTTTTTGGGTTACCAGAAAATTTTTCAATAAAAATCATTTTACAGTTACAGTGGTTTGTGTTCAATATAAATTTGAATTTGAAAAGAAAAAGACAAGATTTGTCGATAAATGATAAAATTAAACTGTTTGACGCAGATTCGATCGGTCTCAAAAATATTTAGCCACCAAACATTCAATTTAAGTAGGTTTGGTAAATAACTTGTTAAAAAATCGTGAAGAAATCTTTAATTGTAATAATTTAAGTTTGAATAGATACCTTGTCTAAGAAAATCGATGAAAATTGAATCAGTGGTTTCAACGTCAACGGACATTAAATATAAAGATAAGTTAATTCTTTTCGAAAATAAAGTTAAATTAATGCCAAATTCTGTTTATTAATTAACATTTTTAAATATTAAATATTTTAATGAGTAAAAAAAATAGATTGATGATTATATTCGTTATGGATTATCTAAAATAAATAAATCGGACAAACCACGTGTTTAAGAGTTTTTACTAATTCAAATTTAAAGATATTTCAATGAAATTCATCTAACTATTTTGTTACCGTAGTTACAATAATTTTTCCCCGGATTTAAGTTTAAATTTTTAAGGGTGCCAAATAGAAAAAGTTTAAAACCCAAGATATAACTTAAAAATGTTATAATAATCATAGCGGACCGGTCATTTCACATTATCATCTAATTCAAAGTGAATTAATCTCACTTAATTTTTTTGTTGTCAACATTTGTGTAAAGAATTTTAAAAACAATTTTGAGATTTCTTTTTTTTAATTCATTAGAGAATGAGTGTATAATCTTAAAAATAAAGTGAAAACAGTAAAATAGTAAAAATTGTCATAAATTTTAAATTCCAGAAAAAATAAAATTCTAAATACCGGCGTTTCTGAGGTTAAGATTTGCGAAAATGTTAATTTTTTTAAATTGCGTCGCAGAATGTATGTTTTATTAAATTTTTGGACTAATTTTTTTTAAGAAAATGGAAAATTGGGTTTTTGACCTTGAAGGACTCAAATTCAGAAATTGAAAAATATATATAAACACGCTCTAGGAAAAAATGTATTAGAAATTGGGTTTTTTAATTCTACGAATGTTAATTTTTTAAATAAACGGTAACACACACAGACATTCAATTTTATGTAAGTAAAGGATTGAATGTGTGTTACCGTTTAATTAAAAAACCACAATTTCTAATGTAGTTTTTCGAGTCATGTTTCATCGCAAATTTCATTTTCAGAAATTAAGTTCCAAAAACCCAAATTATCATTTTTTTTAATATAAATAATAAAATTAGACAACTTAAATCTTAGAGGTGTTTTAACATCATTACTATTGCGTAAATCAGCATAAAAAATTTAAATTTTTTTTTGTAAATTAATGTAAATAATCCTAACTAATATAAAACTGTATACATCAAACTATTTTTTTGTCAGTCTGTCTGTTATCGTTTAATTGAAGAAATAAGAGTTCTTCAATTATTCACAAACAAATTCTATGTCAGATTTTTCCTCACTCATCATCACTGATGATATATACATATATATTAAGTATCAATTTTCTAAATACTTAAAAATACCAATTATGTATCAATAACTAACCGAATTTTCACTTTATAAACATATTTCAGGCGAATTTTACTAATATTGCAAAGAATTGTAATAAATATAAAAATCACATTAACAAAGTTGTATGACTTTTAGTTTCGTTGTTGTAGTTTAAATTTGAAACAAAATGTTTTGAAAATGAGAATTTAAAAATTATATAGCAATGAAAAAAATTCCGAAGGAATGAATTATGTAGATTTTCACCCATATTTCTTTATTGGAAATGTGTAGACGTTCAATGCACATTTTTTTTGAAATTGTAGGTTCAATATTTACATTTTCAATTTTTATTTTAATTTTAATCCAAATATTTGAAAAATATTGGTTGATAATATATTAAAAATTAATTTTCACCGGGAATGCGTAGATTTCTGGGATTCAAATTTTGTATTTATATCAACTGGAATAAGCTCTATCAGATTAATTTTTTTTTTAATTTTCGGACAGTTAATTATTTCACATAAGTACGAATTTATATAAAAAGTACGAAATGAAAATAACATGATTTTTTACTCCATTTCGTACTAATTAAAACGTGACAAATACCAATATCATTCTTCAGTGAAACTTTCACTGATTATATCAAATAAAGTTTAATATAAAGATGAAATTTTTTATATTTTGAATCGACAATGCCAAAAAATTGATATAATTTTCATTTAAACATTTTCATCTAATGTTATTTATAAATTTATCATCATTTGAGATACTATTATAGTTACTAATAACAAAAAATAGTACGAATTAAATATGGTCGCACTATTTTAATAAATTATTTCGGAGAAAAAATATATGAATACTAAAATGTTTTTTTGACCGTGAAATCGTAACTTATTCAGATTAAAATTTTTTGTGTGTGTTAACAGGATACAACTGTACCACCTGTACATTTTTTTTAAATTCTAGAGCTATTTTGATAAAAAAAAGAAAGGGTAATTTTGGGGTTTGGTTTTGAAAATATAATTTTTTTAAATTTAAATTTATGATAATGTTTATGATTTTAAAATCCGCATCAGTGTATTTTTTTAAATTTAAATTTATGATAATGTTTATGATTTTAAAATCCGCATCAGCATTTAAATTTATGATAATGTTTATGATTTTAAAATCCGTATCAGCGTATATATTTTTTTTTAAATTCTCCAACTCATTTGATTTTCAAAAAAAGGACAATTGGAGTTTTTAACCCGTAGGATGTGAGTTTGGGAAGTTTAAATTTATTTTGCGAACACCTCCGGAAAAAACTGTAATTGAAATGTGGACTTTATAAAATTATAAGACTAGTAATTATTGAAATAAAGTGGAATACACACAAACAAATATTGCGTAGCATATTATATAAGTAAGGATATATTCTGGATATTATTTAAATCATGAGCATGATCATAAATGACAACCTTATTACATTAAATTATAAAATAATTTAAAATGTGACCCTCGGCAGAGCTAGCCGCTGTTTATACCAAGTACATTACAAATTAACATTAAATTAATCAAAGTTTTCCTAATTCCAATAAATTAAATAACTTTGATTTATTTGTTTTTAATTTAAAGTACACTCTCGGGTCGTATTAACGTGACCCGTTTTATACCAAATTACCAAATTGTGTTGATATTTAGAAAATCCTTGTGGAAACCATCGTGTCATGTCATTTTTGTCAATTTCGTAAAATTTTCCGACATCTTGGTAGGTATGATCGTTCTAAGTTGTAAATTACGAAATTATAAATTTATACATATATTATATGTACTTGTATTGAAAATCAAAAAGAAAAACGTTTTAAAAACTAAGAATATGTGCTACGCGAGCAGACATGAACCTACCGACAATGAAAAATCGATCTCTAAAAATTTCGGAAAAAATTGGTAGTGTCATATAACCATAGCCACATCTCAAGAATCTCAACTTGACAATGTTAATTGACATTGTAAATTTAACACAAAATAGTTATGCTATTCAAGAATATACTTTTTTAATGATCAATTTGGAATTTAGAAAAATGTCTCACTTTACAAAAGATTTACAATAATTTCGTTGACCCTTGAAGAGGGTGTGGTGAGTGTTTGGGCGAAACCAGATGCAAATTTATTTAAATTTTTATGAAAAAAATAAATGAATATTACTGGATTATTGGAAGCGGTGGTAAACTGTTTGATATATTTAAAGTTGGCATCTTTTCTAACGTTTAATAAAAAATTACGATAAATATTCATGCTACTCATAATTATGTTACATTTAATTTAAATTTTGAATTTTCTATAGATACAGAAATTTCGAAATTGATCATTATAAGCAACAATCGTACTTTGTATTTGAAAATCAAATTTTGAATGTATAAAATAAATTCATATATGAAACGAAACACAAACCAGTGTATTTAATACATTTGTACTTAATAAGTACTACTTATACATATTCGCATAATTACTTTATTATTTTTTTGAAAATGAAATTTAAAATATAAATACTAATAGTTACTGAAAATTTCAATAATAAATTTCAATTAAAACTCCACGTCAACAAATTGTTATCTCCAAGCTAAACAAATGTCTCATTTGAGTCAATAATTTAGTTTTCATTATCTAATAAATTTAAAAAACATGGCATATCGTCGTCCAAAACCAAAAACTCTTTCCATGTTTTCTTTAGAATATTACAAGAAAAACAAGGGAGATACAGCCACCATTTTTTTGCTCATAATTACTGCTGGATGCGTAAATAGAGTAATATTTTAATACCTCCATATCATGAATATTAAAATGTTTAAAATAATTTAGATAACTTCGCTAATATCCAATAAATTCGTCTTTATGCAACATGAATTTGAATACGAAAATAATGTTTATCCAAATAGTGTTTGGGAAAGAAAATTGTCGTTTGGTGTTTATGATTTTTTGACAATTATATACTATGCCGTCGTTTGTTTTATTATTGATGACATTATACGTGAAAGCATTTGCGAGGTAAATGAAATTTTTCTTTATATCATACAATTATTATAATAGAAATTAATTAAACCTATGAGACCTTCAAAAACTACAAATACCAAATTAATTGAAACTTCTCGCGTTCTCTTTTCAAATATTATATCCGTTGCAATGGGTATATTCATTCTATATAATGTAAGTCATTTAATCATTAATGAAAATTAAATGTTAATTTTTGAAATTTTTCAATTTAGGACAAATCATTTATTGTTTCCACCCACGATTTGATAGATATTGAGAGAAATTCTGACTATATTTCGTAATTTAAAAATTTATTTATTTTTCAAATTTTTATTAAATTACGCAGATACTTTGTGAAATTTTGGTTTGTTCTCCAAGTTGGAAATTGGATTCAAAGCTTTGTCAATATATACTTTACAAAAGTAAATTCTACAGATCTTAGTAATAGATGGATTTACTATTCCTATCATCTTATTTTGCCGGTTTCCTTTATATATTTCAAGTATTCATTTTTTTATTCCATTTTTATATTTTTTATTTAGGTTGTATAGATTTGGGTTTGTTGTAATGATGATTAATTACAGTGTTGAATTTCTCATGAATTTAACTACGTGCATTCTCCACATGTCTGAATATTACAATTTGTATATCAATAAAACCGTCATTTTCTTTTATAATTTAATGACTTTGATTGCGAGAATTTTGTTGATTTACATGCATTTGTTTATCATGACGTATTCATTTTATTTTTTAATTATAAACTTTCCATTTAGACAAATTAAATCTTCGTTATACAATTTAATTTCAAATAATGTGGCTTTCGTGTAATTGTATTTGTTTATATTTATCAAACCTTTTTAGCATATTTTCTGCCATTATGATCATTCATCAGGTTTGGCTTCTTGCTTACCTTTTCATTTCAAATAGGAAAGCTTTAAAAATTGTCAATGCTCTCAAAAGTGGTATTATTTTTTTATTCTTGTCTAATTCGATTTTATTCAAAAATTCAAAAAATTTCAGTTTAATAATACAATAATTATGATAGCAAATTTTATATGTAAACTAATACACGATTTAGAAAAGAAGGTTCAGCACGTAAAATCAAAAAATAAAAAGAAAACAACATAAATTTTGTTAAATAAAATTTTTACATTTTATTAGTAAATTAGGTACTTCGTGCTATTTTATTACTTATTTTTCTAATTTTTACGGATTATAGTGTTCAAAAGGTAAATATTTAACTGTAATTAATAAAGAAACATTTTAAACACAAAATGTCGATGTATAAATTAAGGTTATGTATGTAAATTCCTAGGAACGTTATGTATGGCTGAATCTATTGCGTAAATATTGGGTTTATTTGTTAGTTACTAAAATTGAAATAACCAGAATTTGAAAGATGAGTGTACCTGTCGATGATTTGAACATGCTTATTAGAGATCCTCAAGGGATTAATGATCATTTACAGGTTTGTTATCATTTATTTTTTTAAATCAAAATTTATTTTGCAGGACATTAAAGGATTTTTAACCCATTTATTCTTTAAATAACAAATACCCTCAAAATATAATTTTAAGGGATATAATTATATTTTTTTAAAATAGGATCAAGGCAGTTTATCGATTAAATTAAACCTTTTAAATAATCTTATAATGTATAAATCACCACCATTGCTCATTTTTAAAGGCAGAATGGCCTACGTGGCATCTTAGGTAGATTATATTTAAATCGAATTTAGGTTCGATTTGAAGATGTTATTGCTGAACCCGATGGTACAAATTCACCTGAATGGTCATGGAGAGCTGGGTATTGGTGTTTTCATGGTGGGAAAAATTTTTGTTATAAGGTAATTTTAACTGCTAAAGCGTTTCTAGCACGGACGGTGTGAATTTTTTAGGTAAACGGTTTATAATGACTAGATTGGCTGTTTTGTACTACGTACAAACAGTACCTAGCTCTGCTGAGGGCGGACTTATCTAATTCCACCAAAAATATAAATTCAATAATAAAATCTTTAAATCTAAAATAAAATTAAAAATGCTACTCATTAACAATCATACCTAAACTTATCTATTTAAAATAAAGCCAAAATAATAAATCCTAAATATTGTCAAAACAGCTTAAATTCCATAAAAAATAAACCTGTACATTCAGTATCTGCTTTAGATGAGTAAAAAATATTAATTTAGTATCAATAATTAACGGAAGAAGTTTAAAAACATATTTCCGATGAATTTTACTAACATTGCAAAGAATTGTGATATATACAAAAATAACAAAGTTGTGCTTTTAGTTCTTGTAGTTTTAAAATAAATTTCGTTAAATTTTTTTTTTGAAAATGAGTATTCCAGAATGAAAATTGCGTAGCAATGAAAAAAAATCCGAAGGTATGAATTATATAGATTTTCACCCATATTTCTTTATTGGAAATGTGTAGACGTTCAATATACATTTTTTTGGTAGGTGTTCTATTTCGGAATTGAAGATTTAGCAAAATTAATTAACAGACGTAAAATGTGTTTATTTTAGAATGAACAATGTTCATTTAGTTACAATAGTTACAAGTATATTACATCTCTCGCTTTTTGCTAAATTTTCCACATTGCCCCGGTAAATGGTATATAGAACTGCATCGATGACACCTGTTACGCCTATCTTTAATATCGCAATCTTTTGATATATGTCCAAAATCACCACATCTAAAGTATTTGGATCGATTTTCCCGCATTGTAGGTAATTGTCGATCTTCATTTTGATCTATCCGCCAATTTTATAGGGTCTTGCGCCGTATACCTCACTTTTTCCGCCACATCTCGAGGTAAACCAAATAGGATTTGTTGCATGCAGAGGTCTTCCAAAATATCGCCTGGAAAGTTCGGCCAACTATTTAGTAATTGAGTTTTTATCGTCTCAAACGCCTCCAAAACACTGGAACGCCTAAAATCAATCGTCATGAACTTAATAATACCTTTCGACAATTTATCCGCCGAATCACGCCCCTCCAGGTAAATGTCCTTCGCCAACTTAAATGAATTTTCTTTTATCCCCGTATCGCCTAAGACACCTTCTAATCGCCTTCGACTACGACTGTCGACACTCCTCATTAACAACTCGCCTTTCTCCTTTTCCGACAACATCCGAATTCTGCCTTCTCTTTCATGCCAGCATCCTTACATAAATCCTGAAAATATCTGACATCCGCCAACGTCATACTACGCCTCGTGTCTATATCCTCCAGATGCATAGTTAGGTCCGCCAATTTTGATTCCAATTCGCTTCTAGAGGTATTTGATTGATTTGCCAAAAAATCTTCCTCTTCTGACGACATGTAAATATATTGTAAATAAAATTTCACGTGAATATCAAATTTTTATATCGCTCACTTGTTGAACTTATATTTAAATTAACTTTTTCGTATATATCTATAACTACTAATTTGCTGTTTGAATAATTTCGACAGAGTTCGATGTCCGCCAACGCCTTTTTCGAAGTTGAATCCAAAATTTGATTATGTCGATATGTAAACGTCGATACGTAGTCGTCGTCTATATTCAATTTCTTCTGCCTCTTCAATAAGGTTCCATAAGTTATCGCGCCTTCGTCGTTCTTCTCGCTCATCGTTGCGACACCACTTGTTTCTGCGAATTCGGCCTGACATTTGGATAATATTTATATCTCGAAACCTACTCGGAAGTCTACATAGCCGAGCGCCTTCTCCCGCCAGTTTATCGCATCTTTTACAAATAAATTTTTT
>LWCA01000224.1:0-38802 GCA_001642005.1 Intoshia linei | reverse complement strand
TAATTATTTCTCTTTTCGATATGTCCAAGTCAGGATACAACAACCAGTGATTTATGGTATAATTTTAGTGATCCTGTAGAAAAAATCTTAATTATTAGTATTAGTACATTTAACTTAAGTTGTACAGTAGGCTGTTAAATTTACATCTCGTCTCAACTAAAAAAATGTGTTTTTGAGTAACTAAGATTTTTTAAATTTTTTTCAATCTAAACCTCGCACAATTTTCCAATAATAATAAAGTAATAGTATTAATATTTGTTAATTTCTGTATATTTTTTGTTGGTATAATCTCTCANAATAGTATTAATATTTGTTAATTTCTGTATATTTTTTGTTGGTATAATCTCTCACGAATGCGTAGATTTCTGAGGTAGAAATTTTGTATTTATATCAACTGGAATAAGCTCTATCAGAATAATTTTTTTTTTAATTTTTGGACCGTTAATTATTTCACATTTTGTGTTTTACATTTGTTTTTTACATTTACATTTTTGTTTGTTAATAAAATATTTCGGAAAAAAAATATAGGAATACTAAAATTCTTTTTTGATAGTGAAGGCGTCACTTATTCGGATTGAAAATTTTTGTGTGTGTTAACAGAATACAACTGTACCACTATTAAATTTCTTAATTCTAAGATTGTTTTTATTATAAAAAAGGTAATTTGGCGTTTTAGCCCTGAAGATATATTTTTTTTAAATTTAAATTTATGATAATATTTATGATTTTAAAATCCGTATCAAAGTGTATATTTTTTATAAATTCTTAAAATCGTTTGATTTTCAAAAAAAAGGACAATTGATCTTTGTGTCCCGTAAGATGTGAGTTTGGGAGATTGAAATTTATTTTACTAACACTCCCGGAAAAAACTGTAATCGAAATTCGGACTTTACAAAATTCTAAAACTGGTAGTTATTGAATTAAATGTTAACACACACAACGCATATTATATAAGTAAGGATAATCATATTTTTTTACGTTACATTACACCAAGGGTCGGCAACATTTTGTATCTCGTGGGCCACTTTTTTATATCAAAAAATTATATGAGCCCAGTATTTGAAAATTTACACATGCTACATTTCAATTTTAACTAAAGAGAAACAGTTCTAGTATATTCAACAAAATAAAATCCGGCATGATCTGAAAATTCAATATTAAAATGATTATAATGAGCCAATTATAGTAGAAAATGTTTAAAAGGTGTTTTAAAGTTGAAAAATATAAATATAAATAATTTACACATTTACTCAGAGGGCCACCAAAATTATTCTGTTGGTCAATTTTGGCCCGCGGGCCACTGGTTTCCGACCCCTGCATTACACATTACATGTATCATTTATTTTTCGAGTTCATCCAGTTAAAAAAGTCAATTAAAAAAGTTAGTGGCCTTTGAATCAAATTTGACATAATTTACTATTTAAAAATATTAGCTTATTTTAATTACATTTTTTTATTTATTATGTTTTATTTGTAATAAGTTTGAATTATCTTTTTCTCTTATAAAACTTAAATGAATTTTTTTTCACCTGTATCCGTTCATTGAAAACTGGATTAAATTTTTAACACATTGGATAATTTCTGAGGGACACTGTATTCATTTGTTATATTACATTATACGTATACGTATACATTAGTATACGTATTTACGTTATATTAATTATTATATATTATTATAATATTAACGTTATTAATTATCAGGGATTAGAATTAATTGGTAAAAATTTTTTAAAAATAATCAATTAATTGTTTGTTCTAAAATTATTTTTTAATTAATTGAATTTTTTGCCATTAATTGAAAAATGAAAAAATATATTCCAATTAATCGATTTATGAAAAATAAAAAATTTCAATTAATTGAAGATTGATAATAAATAATAATTATTTTTAAAAAACTATCGTGTGGTTATAATAAATATTAGGATGCTGTTTGTTCAAAGTACATAAAAGTCAAGCTAGTAGGTTAAATACATCATTTTTCTGTTCATTAATTAATTTTTTCATCCAACCGTTCGCTAATAAAAGGAATCAATTTATATGTTTTCAGTTTTATGAAAAAAACCAATTAATATTTAGCAAAAAATAAATTGGTTTATACAAAATAATTGATTGCAATCAATTATTTCCAATCCCTGTTAATTATTATATTAATTTACATATACATAGATATGTATATTAAAACAGTTTTCATTTCAGTTTGATTAATACTGTATGTGTAGACGATTCGTTAAACAGAAAGAATTGGCAGAAATTAATTGGAGAGTAAGGTGGGAAAATGTCAAAGCAATTTATAAACCTGTTGAAAAACGTGAATCTTTATCAGATAGAAAATTTGTAATTATAATTAATATTTAAGAAAAAAAAATAAAAATAATTTAAAAAGAAATTTTTCATTTAATCGAAATTGGTCGAAGTAACTCACTGTAAACTGTGATAAATGGACAACTTATAAAATAATTATTATACAAGTCGATTTAAAAGCTAAAACATCATATTCAAAAATATCTACATGTACAAGAATTTTTCCAAATTTTGAGCCAAACTTTCTCGATATTTTTGTGGAATATTAAATTTTATTTTTAAATTATTGTCCTGAAAATACACCAATTTCCGAGATTATTTTACTAATTTTGGTGATCATAATAATAAACTCTGTTACTGTAATTTTATAAATTATATATTGATAAATTTAGTCAACTTTATCAAATTGTATTAGAGTCAGTGATACTGAAGAAATTGGATCTACAGAAAATTTGGTTACAACGATTAATTCTATCGTTGATTGGAATAAATTGATCAAAGTAGTATACAAGGTAAATTCTTACAAGGGTCTCGGGTATTTGGTTAATTAACAAGTTAATTGGTTAATTTTGTGGTCTATAAATTTTATGATTTTTTATGCCTTTATCTAGTATTACGTTACCTGGTATATAAGTAAAATGTACTCAGTACATTGTGTATAATGTTTGATAATTTTAATATTTTAATTTTAGGATATTGAAGCAAAGGTGAAAAAAGTTGATAAATATCCGATAAACATTACTAAGCCTTTAATAATAGAAATACGAAATGTAATCATCTTATTATTATTATTTCGATTAAATGTGGTATTTTTTAATTGATAGGCTTATAATTCATAGAGTTTAAAAAACAGGCAGGTGTTTTGAGATATTTGACAAAACATTACTGTATTCAAATATAATTATTATTATTCGTAGTTTTACTTTTTGTATTGTTAAATTCAATTCAATTCAATTT
The DNA here is from genome assembly GCA_001642005.1 of Intoshia linei. Taxonomy (NCBI): domain Eukaryota; kingdom Metazoa; phylum Orthonectida; family Rhopaluridae; genus Intoshia; species Intoshia linei. The sequence continues at coordinate 35,544 of LWCA01000224.1, read as the reverse complement.
AGTTACGTTCTATGCAAAATGATCACATTGTGAGATTTATTGGTTTGTGTATAGATTATCCTAATCAATGCATATTGAGAGAATTTTGCCCGAAAGGATCATTAAAAGTAATTTTTGATAAAACAAATGTAAATAATGCACATTATTATTTCTTTTAAAGTGGTACGATAGGTACATTTACATTAAGTAAGAAATCTCAGAATTGATTATCAACACGTGTTAGTTTTATATATTTTTCAAGAGATTTCATTTAAATTAAAAATACACAATAAAATATAAACTATTTTAGGTTTTACACCTAAAATACTCTACTAAAATGTAAAAAACAAATTTATACATTAAGATTACGATTAAAATTACATAGGATTTATCAATCATTCGCAGTTTGGTGGTCGCTCCCATTCATAATTTTATAATTAAAATTTACTGTGACCGATATGATATTATATGGCCCCCAAATTTAATTTTTTGTACACATCGTAAATAATTTTACTTTTATTTAATTTTTTAGAAACTTTTGATGAATAAATCAATCAATTTGGATTTTGAATTTAAACTTTCTTTGATAACGGATTTATTGCAGGTAATATTTATTTATGATTAAATGTAACTTTTTCATAATTTAATTTGTAAAGGGACTAAGATACATCCACAATAGTGACATAAAATCACATGGGAATTTAAACTTGAAAAATTGCGTATTAGACAGTAGATTTGTATTGAAATTAACTGGATTTGGTTTCCCGTCATTGTTTCGGAAACTGAAAAAGAACGAATATATATCAGATCAAGAAGAAGAAGGCAAATTAACTCTAGCACCCGAAATATTAAGATTATCAATGGTTCCGTTTTCCGGTAATCAAAAAGCAGATATTTATGCATTCTCTCTTATTGTTCATGCCATCATATACCGAATTGGAATATTTTCTCAATATTCTGACCAATACTCAGTAGAAGGTTTGTACATGTAATTACTATTTTCTATATTAATATTTTTAGAAATTATTAATTTTATAAAAAGTGATTCAAGTCCTCCATTTCGTCCAAAAATTGACGAAAATATACACATGTCAAACGAATTATCAACAATTATTACCAATTGTTGGGTTGAAGATTCAAACGACAGACCAGACTGTAATCAAATTAGAAATCAGATTAAAAAAATTCGAAAGTAATTTATGACTGTAACTTTTTATTGTTTTTATCTAGAGAAAAATACAATACCAACTTGTTTGATAGTATGCTTAGGCGTATGGAGGAATACGCCAATAATCTCGAAAAACTTGTGGCACAGAGAACTGGAGATTATATGAAACAAAAAAAAAGAGCTGAAACCCTTTTGTACAATATGTTACCGAGGTAAATTTTTTATTTTGATGGGGTTTCTATACTTATTTAGAACTGTTGCAGAACAGTTGATGATGGGCGACCCAGTTCGAGCTGAAAAATTTGATTCTGTTACAGTTTTTTTTAGTGATATATGTGGGTAATATCTTGTATTTTAAAATTTAAATAATACTTTGTGTTTATCTTAAATTTAGGTTTACAAAATTGTCATCTGAAAGTGAACCTCTTGAAATTGTTTGTTTGCTCAATGACCTTTATACAGTATTTGATTCAATCATCGATAAATACGACGTGTATAAAGTATATTTTGATATATATCCTGTCATACATTTTAACTTAGGTAGAAACGATTGGTGATGCATACATGGTTGTTTCTGGATTACCTACACGTAATGGAAATTTACATGCTCAAGAAATTTGTAGCATGTCATTATCTCTGTTAAAATGTATTAAAACATTTAAAATTAAACATCGACCTAATGACAATATTTTATTACGAATTGGAATACACAGTGGTATAATTTGGATTATCAATTTTTCTCTAAATTAGTGGTTCTCAGTTTGGTGACATGATATCAGGTGACCTAGATTTTTAGTCATTTTAAAAAAAACATTCACCATGCATTGATTACACAAATAGGTGCACCATTACTTAATTTTCTTATAACTTTTGCCCGTGGGCAATATAATAAAAAATAAAAAATTGAGGTGATTTGAACTAAAGAAAAATTGAGAACGACTAATATACATGTTAATTATCTAATTTTTATATATTAATAGGTCCAGTAGTTGCTGGCGTAGTTGGTTCGAAAATGCCTAGATATTGTCTGTTTGGTGACACTGTAAATACTGCTTCCAGAATGGAATCAAACGGGGAACGTAAGATTATAATCATATAGTTACATGTATAATCTTTATTATATTTACCATTGATATTATGGTATTAGAGAAAAAAATTTTAACATTTTTGAGTCATTTTATCTGTAAATAACTTACATTTTTTTAAAGTTGAAAAAAATTTAACTTGGTATCCATCATTGTTTTACAATTAATTATATAACTATATAGAGTGGTATTCCGAATCGGGATATCGGGATTCCCGATTTAATTAAAAATTTAATTTTACTTCCATGATTTTATAGATTCCACACAAAAAAAGGTAATTTGTGGTTTTGACCATGAAAGTGTCATTTTTTGAAGTTTGAGATTTACAATACTTTTAATGATTTTAAAATACGCCCAGAATGTATGTTCTTTGAAATTCTAAAACTGATTTTTTTTAAAAAAGGATTTTCATTCTCTAGAGCAGGGGTCGGCAACCTTTTGAATATCGTGGGCCACTCATTATATTAAAAAATTATACGATGCTGGTTTTTAAAATTTACACATGATACATGACTCATGTAACACGTGTAACCCTACAAACAAATAGATTTTTGAAGTAAGTAATATCTAAGCCGGATTAATTTTGATAAATTTATCATTCAGATTTAATTAATTAATTTACATTGTAATAATACTTTTTAATTAAAATTTTAATCCCATCATTAGTTTACGGTTATACATGTATATTGAATCAATATTATTGATTCATAAAAATTTAAAAATAAATAATTTACATATTTACGGAAAGGGTCATTAAAATTATTTTGTGGGCCACTGGTTGCCGCCCCAGTTCTAGAGCGACATAATCATTGATCTTTTTAATGTACATATTATTGATTTTTTCACTAACTTTTTGTGGGTTTCTTTAAGGAAAATGTTATAACGTGTTATAATATCCTATTATGAACGAGAATTATTAATATAAATTAATTTATATAACCATCCATACATTTATTCTTTTGTTACAATACCTAAATCCTGACCAGGGTCCTCTCCCTTTTTTTATTAACTAAACATTATACATATATTACTTTTTTGAATGTATATTTCGGTTAATGATATTTTACCAGTACCGCCTACTTACAAGTACCGGGGGATTAGCTCACCAATACTCATTGCAGGACGTTAATATTTAATGTTTACTTAGCTGTGAATTAGAGCGACACTGGTCAGGATACTAAATTAAAAATTTATTTGCAAGTAATGAAAACTTTTAAAGGGAAATAGCGTTAGGAATCGAGAAATGTCGCCCTGTTAAGGGTTGTAATCAAAGCCTTTTTTTTTTAACATATTTTAAATAAATTTTTTATTGACATAATTATATATTTTTAGCTTTAAGAATACACCTCAGTCCATCCACCAAATTATTATTGGATGGATTTGGTACATTTGATACCGAATTAAGAGGCCCCGTTGAAATGAAGGTTTATTTAATTATTTAGTTTGGTTTACTTACAGTACAAGTCAAAGGTAGTAAACAAATCAATGTTACATTGAATTTTGAGAAATTTTAGTTTATAGTACTTAGTTTAATTCACATAACTTTGAAAATATAATAATAAAATGTTAATAATTAAGTTATAATTATTATTTTTAGGGCAAAGGTACCATAACGACATATTGGCTTAATGGAGAATCCAATGATTGAAATTACTTAACCTGATAATAATGTGTAAATACTTTTCAAAAATAAATTTAATTATACTTTTACACGTATAATTACGTTTGTATTTTTATATAATCATTTTTAACTAATGATATTAATAATGACTATAATCATACATGTATTTATATCTTTTACCTATATACAATGTAAAATTGAATGTCTTTGTGTTAAAATTTTATACAACATGAATTGTGGTATAGTTTTTAAAACTATGATCATTATAATAAATCGCACCCTCAAAAAAGTATCTTTGTACGATCAAAACCTCACATTACATTTTTTTTAAAAAGAAAATAGTTCAGAATTTAAAAAAACATTAGAGCTGATACAGTAGATTTAAACACACACAAAAATTTTAATATCACAAAGTGATGCTTTCACAGTGAAAAAAACACTTTTGTATTCAATTTTTTATTTGTTATTCATTTCATTATAACAAAAAATTTGAAATAATTAATGGTGCCAGAATTTAAATAAAGATTTTATGTGTTTTATAATTTATTCAATTTGACGTAGATAAAAAATTTCAACCTCAAAAAATTACGTTTTCACGATCAAAAAAACTTTTAATATCATATCAGCCAATATTTTTTAAATTTTTAATTAAAATTAAAAATGTATATATTCATCCTACAATTAAAAAAAGTAAATTGAACGTCTAAAATACATGTATTTCAATGAAGAAATATAAGTAAATCTCATAAATTAATTCCTTCGGTTTTTCATTTTCAAGTTTAGAATAACTTGATGTATAAGTTTTTATTATCATTAATATATTTATTTTAATCTTGGTATAATTAAGCCGAAATATGGTTGTAAAATGCTGAGTCCATTAATTATTGATAAAAGTATTGTTTACTTATCGAAATAAGATTGAAAATGACAAAATAGGTTTTTATAATTTTATTTTTTATCGAATTTATGCTATTTATAAAAATTTTTAGGATTGGACTATTTTTACTTTATTTTTAATATTAAACGCACATTCTGTCTAATAAATTAACAAAATGGGATAACAATTGTTTTTAAAATTCTTTACGCCAATATTGACAAAATACAATTAGGTGGCAATAGGTCATTCTATATTAATATAAGGTAATGTAAAATGATCGATCCGTGGTGAAATAAGTTTGGGAACAACTTCTTTAAAGGATTGGTAATAGTAAATAGTATCATTATTATTGAATTTACTTTTTTGGTAAAATTAATGCTGTTTGTACTAAGTACATAACAGTAAGGTTAATTATTCATAGTTAATCATAATTATAACCACATTTTAATGATTGACAGCTTTGATCGACCTATTTTAGTCTGAAATAAAATTTAAAAAATATAATTATTTACCACTTGATGTAAATTGGTGTATGTGAAAAATAAAATATAAAAAATGTCAAATTATGAAATTTTTTCAATTTACCCTGTGGCATTAGAATTGGAGTGATTAATTATACTTATACTTATTATTCAAATGTTAGGAAATTAAAAAACGGTAAAAAATATTGATTTGTTTTATATTATAGTGCCTAAAATACATCTGACTAAAAACAAAAACTGTCTGAATATGTTGGCTTTTTCATAATTAGCATTCAATTTGAAAATGGCACGCTTGATTGATAATAGGTTAAAATATAACCAATTTATCAATTACCAATATAAATTCACTTTATAACCACAAATTAATATGACAATGAATTGAAATGCTATCAAAATCTCACAATTGAGAATAAATGATATCGAACTGTTTTTGAGTTCGCCACTAATAAAGCCAACTATTGTGACAACTGAAAAACCTTTATCGTTCATTAATTATTATTATAATATTATTTATTAGCTTTGAAAATAGACATCAAAAACTATGTAAAAATAGTCTTGGATGGACAGTAAAGTGTAAACGAAAAAGGTTGTGACTTACTTGACTTACTTACTGCATCGTATAGTTTTACTTTATAATTATCAAAAATCTTATATACATTAAATGTGAATGATATTTGATATTTTTAATTCAAGAATATAAGTATAAAAAATATGTATATTGTACAATTTACATATTAGCCATGTCAAGTTATATTAAATTGATTTTGATGTTGGTAAATCAGAGCCATTGCACTTTATATCGACTTTTTTGATATAAAAGAACATACAAATTACGATTTTAACTAAAATTACATAATATATTAAATTCTAAACTCAATATGTTAATAAACATATAACTAAACAGAATTATATAATATAAGATGAATAGTGTAAACATAGAAACTCTGATAAGTTTCAAAATGTTTTATTTATTTGGATTATAAGAGTATTAACCTTTTAACAAAGATAAATAATATTTTTATATTTTAATAATATTGCTACTTTAAATGACAGGTTAAATTTTCAAAAAATAGTTAACTGTAAAGTAGGGCTAAGAAAAGGAAAGACATACGATTGGAAAGACAGCAATTTGTCTGATTTTGGGTCTGAAATGGACAAACTCGTAAAAAGTAATATATTTTATGAAATAGTATTATATTTATTTATTCAGAGGAATCAGCTCAAACTGAAACGGCTTGGGATAGAATTAAAGGAAAACTTGGTTGTACTGTATGGAGAATTAAGGTTCGTCAAGTTTTAATTTAAAAAACATGTTTAGTCATAAGTTTGAGTTATTAAATTTTAAAATTTTAAGATATTTAATTTTTAAACTGTTGGAAACACCTACCCTTAAAATTTACAAAATCTAAGGTTATATAAAACTTGATACATTATTTACCCACCAATTGTAATTTATCATTTCATTGTATACATAGAGCCGTAAGTATCGCACCATTATACATCTGTGCAAATGATACATGCTTTATACTTGTAGTTTAACTTTAAATGTACAATGTACAGTGTAAATCTATTTACTCTGATAATTTGTATATTTATTGATATTAAAATAGTGGCATTATTCAAAATTTAATAAATTAACCTGTGAATGTTGACAAAATTGGGTTTTAATTTTCATTAATCAATTCAATTTTATGTAAAATATACATTTTATGTGCAATCGGTTTTTATTTATACTTTAATCTTGTATGTACTTTTTATATTTGTAAGCATTCTGTTAACATTGATACTTTTAATATTTATTTTGTATAAATTTGTGATAATTTATCACTGATAAAAAAGTGTTAAATAGTAATTTAAATTAATTAATCAAATGAATTCGACGACTACATGACCATATAATACCAATTAACTATATTGATAGTTGATAGAATGCTAATTTCAGCTTCCGAGTGGGATAAAACCGTTTGATTATGACTGATGCACTAATGATACATTATAATATTAAGCTCATTACCATCAATAAATGGAGTATAAAATAAACACAAAACAATATATCAAACGTTTTTTATGAATTGACAATTTTTATTACACTTATACGGCCTACATGCTGTGCCTAGTGATTGTGATTTACCGGAAAATGACAAAAGTCGAAAACCGGAAAATTTAATTTTTAATTTCTCGTGAAAAATAAAATTTTTTTATTTATACATAATATAGAAGCATTGAAAATTTTAGAGACATTAATTAATTTTAGAAACAAAAATAAATTTAATTAATGAAATAACACGAATCTAGATTGAAATTTACAAATTTAATTAGAAAAAAATTTATTTATTTTAGATTATTGAAAAAGTGTTTCAAAACACATATAATATTGATAGATTCGTCTTTAAAACGCGTTCTACGTTTTGTAACAAAATTAGAACCAGTAGAGAAATTTCTTTCATTTTGTGTTGACGTAGGTTGAATGGTCATAAGGGCTTCCTTTAATTTTAACAATCTTGATGATAGCGTTCCAATTTGTAACAACTCATTATATTTTTCAAAATAATATTGGAAAAAGAGGACAATTCCTTTAAGTGTTAGTAATTTGTGGTTTGATGAAGTGGATTTTTTCATAAGATTTCGTAAAATCGGATTTTTGAAAAGAATATCGGTGTAAGACAATTTTTCCATGAGGGCTTGAAATAGTATTTTTGATTAAATTTTATTAGTGGTGGGATTTTTGAAATGGTAATGGGAATTTTAAATTTTAAATATTATAATATAATCATATTTTCATAGTAATAACAAACATAAATCAAATACAGCTATGTTTCAATTTTTTTCGGGAAATCGGGGAAATCGTAAAAATCCCGGGAATTTTGTCAAGGTTTTTTTTCCGGCACAATTACTAGCTGTGCCCATGAAAAAAAACTTTTTTTTAACGGCTTCAATGTATACAAAACATGTTAGTTACCATTAATTATCTCCAAAAAACAACCTACATAAAAATAACGATAAATATCATTGTGAGCACTTTTAACCTAAAAATATTGTTCCAATATAAGGGTTCTCGTGCTCGTCTCCGCCATGAAATTTAAATTCACACAATTTATTTTAATATAAACAATATCTTGTTGCAGATTAAAACTTATTCAAAAACTGTTCATACCAGAATTTATGTTTTTTCAAATTATAAAAATTCTTTTTCATATAAAAAAAGGGTAATTTAGATTTTAATTTTAACCCGATGGTGTCAATTTCTAAGAATAAAATGTGCGATAAAACCTCCATTTCGAAAAACTGTATTAGAAATTGGGATTAAATATTATTAATATTATATTAACTATATTAAATTCTACGACGCATACTTTTTTAATTAAACAGTAACAAGCATATATAGAAATTAAATCATAACTTATTTAGAATGATTTACATGAAAACGTATGTTTGTTTATTAATTTGTCTATTTGTCTGTTCCAGTTTATTTAAAAATGTAAGATGGCGAGTTTTAAAAATTCAATATTTCTATTACAGTTTTTCGAAAGTGATCTTTTATCGCAAATTTCATTTTAAAAAATTGAGTACCTCAGATACATACAAATTTGTCCGAAAATATATTTAATTCAATTAATTTGAAAAGTATTAGTGCTAACAATTTACAAATTTATTTTTCTTAAAAAATTAATTTCTTAAGAAATTATCACACAGATTCCAAAAATAATTTCAATAAATTAGGTTTTTATCGAAATAAATAAAATCTGAATCAATTCCAGGTTAAATATTGATTAAGTCACAGCATGGATAACACAATTTTCATACAAGAAATTTTGAAATCACCTTTTTCAAAAACTAATATTTTTTTGAAAGTTACATTCAATTTTTATTACTTTTTTATTGATTTATTAGATTTAAAATCACGATTGGTAAATCTTGATTACACAATTTTATTTACAAAATAAGCTAAATTATACTAAAATTACAAGCCTAGATTTTATTATTTATACTAACATAACATATAAACTGTTTCTTAAAAAGTAAATCTTAGATCCCTCAATATACTTTGATTCCACTATAAAAAAATATGTTTTTTCACTTTCTGTATTACTAAAAATATCCGATATTACGATGATTTTTGCAATATTTTTGAAGATGGCGATTCAGAATGACGAGCATACTTTACCCCAGAATCCTCTGAGGAGGTTCGACAAAAATTTGATAAAATTTGATATCATTTTTTCAAATTGAGCATTAAAAATTATATTATGGAATATCATTATTTTGTGTGTTAAATTAAAAATATCATGTCTGGTTAAATTCAAGTTTTTAAGAGATGGTTAGTGGATGATACTTAATTTCGTTTAAGAAAGTTTTTGATGGCCTATTCATATTTTGCATTTTCGGTGATCTCAAGATTGGTAGGTTCGGTTCTGGCTATTTAGAAAGTACATCGTTGAAACTATCCATGTTATAATTCTATTTTAACGGTTATTATTAATATTAACACAACTATTATTAATAATCATCAATAATATAACTGAATAACCACAAAACGTAATATATTATTTATAGCAATTTAAAGTTGCTTCAATGAAAGAATCAGAATTTGGAGAATTCTACAATGGAGATTCATACATTATAATGAATGTAAATAATATCATTAATATATTTAATAATTGTAATAGTATCACAACTAACAATAAAAAATATATTATAGTACAAGTATAATATTGTATAATATGTAGTTATTATAGTAAAATTCTGTAATGAGGGGTTGATAAAAACTGATTATTAACCAGTGGTCCTCTCAATAATTTTCGTAAAGAATTAGTCAGCAAATATTATTTACTACATTTATTAACAGATGATTAATGTATTAACATTTTAAATAAAAAAATAAATTGTAAAGTCCTTTTTTGACTCATGAGGTTAATTCAGTAGACTTAAAATTTTTTTGTATGTTAAAAGGGTATTGACTATAAATTTTTTTTAAATTCTAGTACTTTGGTTTTTACAATTTTTAACTTACTCGCTTCATCGAAAATAACTGACTTTGGATTTGTGTTTCTAAATTTCTGAGACTCTCAGTTTCAAATAATTGGTTTCAACGACAGACACACATTTTTAGCAGCTTTGAATCCACATAAGTAAGGATTTTATAAAAATAGTTCGTATATCAGATTTTTCATGTACAGTATTGTGTCTACTACGGCAATGCTCTTTTAAAATTATAGACTTGTCTACTTATAGTGGAAAACTCGGCAAAATGTGTTCAAATAAAAGCGAATAGCTAATAACGACATTTATATAATAATTATAATCAAATAAAGAGAGATAATAATGTATAGCAATGGTTCTCAACGTGGGCGTTAGCGCCTCAGGAGACGTTTACAAAATTTAGGGGTGCTGCAACCAATATTATTAAAAATTTAAAATAAATTATTTTTGATATTGTTAACAACAAAATTTTTGCCCTTATGTATTTTTTATTATTGGGATTTGAGCCATGTCAAAGATATTATTATGTTTTCTAACATATTACGTGATTGAAAGTGGATTCAGTTTTATAAACAAAATATTGAGTAAAGATAGAAACAAAATTAATATATATCAAAAGTAGATAGTGTCATTAAATTAACCAGCATAAAACCAAAAATTAAGGAGTTGACACTGAATCACCAGGAGCAAGAATCAATTGGAAATAAATAAAAATTATTTACCTTTTTTTCAATTATTATTGATGTATAAAAATTATAGTTCATTTTATCATAGTTGATTTAGAAATTTATTAATGATTGTGGAATGGGGCGTTGTTTAAAAAGGTTGAGAACCCCTTCTGTATAGTATATGAATAATAACATAATAATATACTATAATATAATAAACATAATAACACATATATTAATACTTAGTGTTATCAAGAAGAACCAAATACAGCTTATGAATACGATATTCATTTTTGGATTGGAAAATATAGTACACAGGTAATGGGTAATTAAATATAATAGTGTAATGTGTTATATACATATATATAGTTAAACCTTAAAGCCTTAGTCAACCAATTATTTAGCACAGTCATTCTCAACGGTGGACGAATCGTATCTTGTGGGGGTTTTTCTTTATTATTTATCAAAATACATAATTTAAAATTTTTCTTAAGATTAAAATATTATATACTATATGTATTACGATTAAATTTTATTAATAGAAATCTAAAATTTTTCTTAATTTGATTAATTCTTGAAAAAAATTAAGAAACACTCAATATAGAAAACTTATATCAATATAATCAATATAGATGTAAAAATATATCATTTTGTATATTAAATTATAATTCATTATTATAGAGGGGCAATTAAAAAAAATGTGTTTAGTTTTAGATTAGAGAACGATTCTAAAAAAAGGTTGAGAAACACTGATCTATAATATACACTGACCTCATCCTTTACCACAATAGCATAATTAATTATTATATGGTATTCATAATTATAATATAAATAATGAATAAATAAATACCCGCGAGCCGTTAAAACAATTAAGACTACAATTAAAATATTTAATTATATTTATTAATTTTTATTAATTTTCATATTTTATGTTTTTGTAATGTTGTAATTTGCTAATTTAAAATAAAAAATGAAACTAAATTTCAAAACTAAAATTTTATAAATTTAAACCAGTATTTCTGATCCAATGGTTCGAGATTCTCAATTCGAAACGCTATAGACGGTTTCTGTGATAAAATTACTACTACTTTAATTGTATTGACAAGGTTTAAAAATTTTTCAATTTGCTAACAGGTTATCATTTTAGGATGAATATGGAACTGCGGCTTATAAGACAGTTGAACTGGACAATTTATTGGATGGTTTGCCCGTTCAACACAGAGAAGTACAAAATTACGAAAGCAATTTGTTCATTAGCTATTTTAAAGCTTTTAAGTAAATTTATAACCCTAATGATATTATGCAAAAATATAAACCCCTAGTAGAGCGTTTGTAAAATTTACGACTGAGAAATATACTAAGGTGACAAAAAAATTCATCGAAAATATCTTTACAGTACATTAATGTCACATTAAATTTAAAATTTTACAAATTCTTCTAAATTATATACATGAAATGAGTGTGTCTGCGTTCAAACTGTCAAAACTGGTCGCTTAGTGTATTTCTGAATTTTGAGAAAACCTACAAAATAATATTTTCTGTTCTAATTAAACCAATTATTTCTTAAAATCTCATTAATCTATTATAATAAATTTACTTATATTATTGTTAATATTAACTTACATTTTAATAATAATTAATAATAATGTAATAATTAGAATAATGGAAGGAGGTACTGAAAGCGGGTTTAATCATGTTGAACCAAAGGAATATATCCCACGTTTATTACATTTTTCTGGAAATAAGGATAGTATAATTGTTAGACAGGTATGTTTGTTTTAAATTAACAAGGAGTCCATAGTAAGGACTGTTAAAATATTTTACTAAATCTAAACAAATTAAATCCCGACATATATGATTTTATCAATTATATTTTATTAAATTCTGACTTCATTTCTTACTTTTTTTAACACCTGCTAAATATTTTTTATTTTACAATGTGTATTATTATAATAACTCACTAAAATATCTTACCGTTATAATATATAACATACATAAATATTTATATATTATTATAAACATTTTAAACCATAAATAGATACCAAAATGTGCTCAACTAATTAAACACGATGATATTTATATTTTGGATCAAGGCAAGGAGTTGATTCAGTGGAATGGTATTGATTGTAATAAAGACGAAAAAATAAAGGTATGATAAAAAAAATAAAAGAATTCAATATTTCATTCTTAGGCTATGAGGTTTATTGGAGAATTAAAATTAGAAAGAAACGCTTCATCTTGTGTTATCGATGATGATCCCAGCGAAAATAAAGTAATATTAAATACTATGTATTTAGTTTTTATTTATAAATGCTATAAATATTAATTTACCGCATATAAGGCAGGGTTCGTAACGTTCCGGTCCATATTTCACAGATATGGTCTTAATTACATTATATACATTTGTTAAATTTAGAATTTCTTCAAATTATTGGATGACGAATTACATGAATCCGATAGAGATTCAAATACTCAAGAAGATCGCGGTACAGTTTTATACAAGTAATATTCAATTTTCAAATGTATTATTATACTTTTTATTGTATTTATGTTTTTACACGTGATATTGTTATTACGTGTCATAATTTTTATACATACCTTTTAAAAAATTAGAATATCTGATGACAGTGGAAATATGATTGTAGAGAAAGTAAAAGAAAATGAGGATATAGAAAAATGTGATATCAATGACGATGTGAGTTATTCCAGTAACTGGAATCCAGTTTATATATTACAAAATAAATTATATAATATCTAAATTAAAACGTTGATAACTGTCAAATTAGGATGTTTTCATATTGGACAAAGCATTTTCTCTTTATGTTATAAAAGGCAAAAATGCATCTCCAGCGGAAAAGAAAAAAGGAATATCATATGCTCACGTATTTTAGTTTATTTTTAGTATACATTATTAATTTAGGATTTTTTGAAAGACAATTACAATCCATATAAAAATATTACAGTATTAGACATGAGTATGCATGAAAAACGATTAGACAATATATTGATCTCTACCTAATAAACATTTCAATCCTTTACTTTAATAAAATTGAATGTCTGTGTGTTACATTATATTTAAAAAATTAACAGTCGTAGAATTTAAAAAAACCCAGTTTCTAATACATTTTTTGGCTTAGTATTGTGATATTAGTTAAATTTCTGAATTTGAATCGATCAGAGTCAAAATCCAAATTTCCTGGTTTTTTTAATAAATAAAATCAAATCAAAAATTTAATTATTATATAAGTAATGATAATTATTACTTAAATTTTGTCTACATATAGTTTTTGAGTTTAATTATAAGGAATTCAAACAGTATTAAAACCCAAAATAAATGAGCTATAATTAAATTTAAAAAAACAAAATGATTCACAAACACGATGAACCCATAAAAGGGTTTCAGACATAGCAACCAACCTAAAGGTGATTATCCTTAAAATAAATTTATTTTTATATTTATCTCAACATTTTTGTATGAATTTCAATAATTACATTTAGGGGGGTTAATTTGTACCCATCTAAAAAAATTTTTTGATAAATGCTTAAAATCAAAAAAGGTATCCATGTGTAAAATGGGTTTTTATAATGAGATCTTCAAAATTAAATATATGGATTTATTATGATGTCTCCGACAAAAGGACACTGCCCAGTTTGCAAAAGTAATTTAAGACGACATAAAAAAGATTTGGATCGACATTTAACCAGTAAAAGGCATAGAGAAAATCTACCCAATTCTATTTGCTCTGATAGTACAATGAATTCCACACTTAATTCTGCAATCAATACTGGTTCAAATGCAAATGAAATAAAATTAAACATTTGACAAGCTTATTTAATTCCATATCTCTTACAACCTGTATCCGAATGCGTCGAATATAATCTAAGTCGTTATAAAATAATTTTGTTAATTATGGACTACGTTGTGAATTACTGCTCTATCGGATATAATAGATATGCATGTTTTTTAAAACATTGGCTTTTTTAAAAATCTACAAGTTTTGGTTCATAAATTGGTACAGTTTTTAAAAAGTTATCCCTTTAATTCGAAATGTTGATTAAATCCCCGAAATAACTAATGAATGTGTCTATCGCATGAAGTTTGCCATTAATTATTGACGAATTAGACTTGATTACGTATGTTATGATGAAATAAACTTGATTGTTCAGATATTTCTTAAAATGTTCATTAAATCACCAAATTGTTTAATAATGAATGTGCCAAAAATCCGACATTTAACGTTCATTAGTGACGAGTCTGACTGTATTTATTTGACTAATGTTTATTTTTTTGTCAATGATAGTTGTTGAGATTAATCACCACTTTTTAATCGTATCTCCATTTCAACAAACTATACCATTTCAATTTTTATATGATCATTGATAATACATTATTATCATATTGAAATTGAAATGGTATTGTTAGTTTTTGATAGTTAAAGGTTAATCTTTATCCCGCCAATATTCCCAAAATGGAATATGTTTTTCAGGTATTGTTTAAAGTACATTATTAATTGTTTACTACATATTTTATTGGAGCAATAAAAATTTATATGATTATCTACCATCCCTGAGAAAAATTACTAACCTTGCAATTGAAAATTTTGTTTACGACAAACAAAATTATTCACAATTTCGAAAAAATGATTGGAAAAGATGACTATCTTACTTTTAATTTTTATAATAATCTTTTTAGTGAATATAGTAAAAAAATTTGCAATTTAATACACTTGTTGGATGAAAAAGGGAAGTTGTACAATGATTTTAACAAGATGATTAAAAACGTGTATATAAACAAATTTAATAAAAAGTATGATTCTCAAAAAAACGTAAATTTGAGTAATTATTTAAAATTTGTAACGGATTTACAATTTAAACAATTGAATGTCATTCAAAATTGTTGTCACGAATCAACATTTGTCATTTTAATTGATTGTTTAATAGAAACGTTTTATATACATGAATTGGAACATTTTAACCTTGATGAGGTTTGTCAAATGTTTAAAAATTCTAATTTTAAAGGTAAATTTTTATTTTTGTATATTTTGAATTTTAACAAGATTGGAAACTTTTTTTCACATTGATGGTACTTTTTTGATATTTGGCGTGTCAAACAATTTAATTTAAAATTTTTTGATGATTTAAAGTTTCATTTTAAATGAAATGAATGAAATAATATTCATGACAGAAAATTTATCGGTGGTCATTGATTTAAAATTTTTATTTAAATATTAAACATTACATGTTAATATTAGACGTGGTATTTTATTTTTTAATAATACATTTGTACATTTGTATATAAATAAAAAAGCAACTTATGCAAAATGGCTTTTTTTAATTAGATAAAGTATCTGTAAGTAAGTGTATACCCTACTGTATAACAAATTGAGATATAACATAATGTAAATATTACAGTATTTGTAAATGTAAAACTGTATATACCTTTTTTCTCGCGGACACATTTGAGAAATATATTATAGAATACAACTGATTGTATATAATTTTATGATCTTTGTAGCTATTATTATTTTAATATTTCTAATACATTTATTAATGTTTATCATGCCTTGAAATTAATTATATCATCAAAATCGTCTCATCTGTTTTAAAAGACACAAATCAGCACAGTCAAGTTAATAAGTTTATTAAAAATGTTTCAAATCACCTTAAAGCCACATTCCACTTCAAATTAAATAGAATCAAAGAAAAAAACACTTTCAAATGTAATTTAGACGTGTTTACGGTAATATTGATATACTCTAAATCAGTGATTCCCAAACTGTGCGGTTAGACGAAGGTTAGTCTACTGCGAAAAAACTTTATATAAATTTTATTTGAAAACACATTTTGGTGCGCATTTTTACTTTGCTCATGTTCATTTTCTCAATAAAAAAAAAAACGAGAATGTACCGAAATTTTTACAGAACCTTTAAGGTGTACCACAGAAAAATCTATCTTAATTTTGACTACTTAATATTTTATTATATTAATGGTAATTTATCGAATTTGAACTTCCAACATGGCCGTCAACTTGACGGGTTTATTGTTGTAATTCTTCTAGCTTTAATGCAATTTAAATTAATATACTAATGAATTAAATTAAAATAGATTAATTAATTAATTAAAGTACAATTTCAAATTTGTAGAACATAATGAAATTATTCATTTCTATCGATGTGTATAAAAATTTATTGTTCAAAGAAAGTCACCCATTATCTTTCATTTTATCTAAAATTTTGGCAAACTACATGATTCAATTTGATGACATGGAAAAATATATTTCAAGTTATATTGTGCATAATATTTTGATTCAGGTAATGTTATACAATTGTATTTCTATAATGATGAATTTTTATTTTTAGAAACGAATTGACATTGACAATTTCTTTAATGCAATTTATTCTATTATGATATATATTCCTGACGAATTATATTTTAAATCAATCTTTAAAGCTGCCATTGTTGACAGTCTCTTTTTAACCGAATGTATTGAAAATACCTCAAACTACATACGTTTCTTGGATTTATTACAGGTACATTTTTGTTATAATAAATACTTAATAATACTGTTACGATTATGCCACGTAATTGTATTTCTGCATGTGTAAAATGTGGATCGGTCCACAAGAGACAAACACTTGGGAAGGGATGTGTTTTGGGTGGGATTGAATCGAGGAAAATTAACCGGTTAACTGTTTATAATTTTCTATGAAAGGATCAGGAATGGTTCAACTAGTTTATTATTTTTAGGATCATGATTTACACATTTTGTTTCGTTTTAGTTTTTTTTAATCGAAATTTATAATTTTAACA
Organism: Intoshia linei; assembly: GCA_001642005.1. Lineage (NCBI taxonomy): Eukaryota > Metazoa > Orthonectida > Rhopaluridae > Intoshia > Intoshia linei. The sequence goes on along the minus strand of LWCA01000224.1, from coordinate 17,874 downwards.
AAATGTAAACTAACATTTTTCACAATATCCTAACTTATATAATATGCTACGCGATTTTTTTAGGGGTAGTAGGTTAGGCGATTTAATTTATATAGATTGTATTAGGTTTTAATAGGGGGCACTATCATTTGAAAATTTTATAAAAGGGGCACTGGAAAATAAATGATTCGGAAACACTGGTCTAGGCTTTGGGGAAAGATCCAAAAATCTGGGAACTCTGTAATAATACATACATAATGTATACTTTACAAAAATAAACTAATTTTTTAATTTTGCTAGTACTAATCCTAACTTATATAAAATGCGACGCGATTTTTGTTTGTGTCTGTGTGTGTGTGAATTTATTGAAATAATTACTATTCTTAGAATTTTTTTAAAAACCACATTTCAATTACAATTTTTTCTGGAACGTATAATAAGATCAATTTCAACCTCCCAATTTCACATCTTACAGGTCAAAAACCCCAGTTATTAAGTAATAAACGTCATGGACCCCCAAAATTGAAAAATCATTTATCATGGACCCCCTAAAATATTTATACGTAAACATTGTTTTCATGTATGTTTATGTATTTTAATTATTAAATTTAATGTAAATATTAATCATATTTGTAATTAGAAAATTTTTTTCTTGATTTCTAAAATATTTTTGACAATCAATATTGAATCAAAACAAAAATAAGAATAATCAAAAATATATTGGAAAAAGGTGATTTTACCCTTAAGGGTTGATATAATTGAATTTATTATTTTGGTTTGGATTAAGTGGTTTTATTTCCGTATATTTGGTAAAATTGTATTTATTAAAAAATATTTGAAAAAAGGATTTTTCACTTAAGGGTTGGTATAATTGTATTCTTTCTTTTAGGGTTGGATTAAGATGTTTTTTTCTTGTCACATTTGGAAAAAACGCATTTTTCAAAAAATATTTACAAAGTGGATTTTTCCCGTAAATTTCGATTTTATGTTTTGAATTTAGATTTAGTAGTGTTTTCTCCATAATAATATTAAATTAATTCTTGAAATAATATATTAGTTTAGCCGTGGACCCTTTTATATAGTGTGGACCTCTGGGGACGACATGGATCAATTTGAGAAGCCATGGTTTACTGTAATAAATTAACAATAGTAAAAAATATTAACGTAACTTTCCTAATAATAACTCAAAAGTTTCCTGAATCAACCGGTTCATTTTAAAACCCCTAGCTTGTATACGTTGTAATGGTAATGTTTTAAAAATATTTTTAGAAAAGCAAGTTGATGGATAGAAATTATTGTATATGTTTAAAAGATAAGGTTCAGGATATATTCACAAAATATCGTGTATTTTTTATAAATCCATATTTAAAATTGAATAATGTAATGCAGGGTTCGTGAAGTGGATGCTCGAGATATTATGATATTAGATATTTTGAATTTTTTTTCATTATATTATTGCACCTCTGCACACATTAAAAAACTGACGTGTAGATGGGACTATTTATTGCAACAATTTTAACATTTTCAAAACTTTGCAATTTAGAATTGAAAAAATTTTTAAATTTTTAAATTTTACATTTTATGAGGACATCGTTATATTGATAAAATTTAATTTTTAGTGAAATATTGATTGTTATAAATGTAACCTACAAAGGGTGTCGCATCATTTTTTCCTAGTAAAATTTTGCCTTACCGTAGGGCACGATTGTATTCGTTTTCAAAATGTTACATAATATACAATATGCAAATCAAAATTATATATTGACATGTGAGTATAGGTCAAAGTTTCTTATGTGGATGATTCAATAAGGAAGAAAAATCAAAATCAAAAAATTAACAAATTAAAAATTGACACGTATTAATTTTATTAACAATATTATCATTACAGCATATATTAGTATTAATACCATCATAGCTTCTATCTATAAAAAAGACCAAAACGTTCAGGTTATGATTTCAACGGTATACTTTTATTTAATTATACATCGATGACTGGTCACCAGTGCCGAACCTACCGTACATCGATACCCTCTTAGAAGGCCTCGACGAAATTTTTCAGAATTACTTTAAGTATAACTTTGTCCGATTCGATACAGGTCATAGACTAGATTAGTCTATTGTGAGCTTTTTTACATCTTATGATTTGCTAAATTATTTTAAATATATTTTAGGTCAAAGGATCTGTTTCACAATCACAATTTGTTTTGGATTACAACATAATAAAACATCGTATAAAATTATATAGTGAAAAAAGTAATGCTTGATTTTGTAAAATTTATAATTCTTTAAACCAAGAAAATATTTGTAATATTAAATAATTTGATTAATTAATTAATCTGAGTTAATTAAAGTACAAGAATAAAACAAACTCGATATAAATGATCATAAATATTCTCATAAAACTAGAAATATTGCGTTGCATAATTTATGATACAATTACAAAGATTAACATTACAATTGTATGATAAAAGTCACACGCATACAAATGTACAAATAATCGAATCTACAGCATATCAATCACAACCTTGCCCCACGTAAAACAGATTGCACTAAAGAACAATGGTTAATACTAATTTGATGTTTAGATAAACATTTAAGCCACTGTCAATTTAGCTACCTAGACGAGATTTGTCTGCTCTTAACAATTTAATTATCGTCCATTTTCATATTTTGACGTGGCTTTTATCAACAAATTTTTGTTCTTTTCTAAGCATTTTCTTTCAATGGCAAATAAAAACGTTTTTTTTGATGTGACTATGGGAAACTCAAAGCCAAAAAGGATAACCTTTCAGGTTGAGTAATTTAATGTACTTTTTATATTAATAATTTAGCTTTTCCATGATGTAGTTCCTAAAACTGCCGGTAAATTTTTTAATAAATGAAAGTTTAATTGTTATTAGAAAACTTCAGACAGTTATGCACCCATGAACCTGGATTTGGATACAAGGGATCTTGCTTCCACAGAATTATTCCACAATTCATGATTCAAGGAGGTGATTTCACAAATGGAAGTAATATTTTGTCTCGACTTTAGTATAATTTAATTTAGATGGAACTGGTGGTAAAAGTATTTATGGAGAAAAGTTTAAGGATGAAAACTTTAAATTGATCCATGACCAAGAATGTAATTGATCTTTTTGGCCACTTTATCCTTTTTTTAGATTTACTATCAATGGCTAACGCAGGACCTAACACCAACGGTTCTCAATTTTTCATAACTACTGAAAAGACTCCATGGTACATTTAAAATATATTTTTACAGGTCAGTTTAGGTTGAATGGAAAACACGTCGTCTTTGGAAAAGTTGTCAGTGGTGTCGAAGTCGTCAAAGAGCTTGAATCGTGTGGTAATACAAATGGAAAGACTTCTAAAGAATGTAAAATTGTTGATTGTGGAGAGTGCTAAATACACTATTTCTTATCTTATTGTCCTTGATTTAGTTTCTATTTACGATTAATCTTATTATGATTTCTATTTTCGTGTTTTCATCTTTGTGTTGGTCGTTTGGATATTTTTCGTTGTCGTACTTGTGGGTAGTTTTGCTCGTTCTTGTTGCGTATTATACAAACTATAAAATATCCATTTCGGAGAGATTGAGGAAAAATTTCTCAAGATTGGCTAAAAATGAAAAACTTTTATTGGATTATCCAAATTTACCAAACTGGGTCAATTTTCCAGATGTCGAGCGAGCCGAGTGGTTAAATAATGTAATTTTTAGTATTTAATTAAGCTGAAATTTTAGATAATATCTAAAGTTTGGTTTAATGCTGAAACATTTATGGAACAAATGTTTAGAAATAATTTGGAAAAAAAGATTAATGCAAGCTTGCCGAATTTATTAAAACCATTTTATTTTGATGATATAAATTTTGGAACAATGGTAATTTTATTAATGTATCATGGGATTATGAACGTTTTATTTTTAAATTTTTGTCATTCCAATTGCCCACCAATAAATGTTTTGATTTTGGCATGATAAATGTTTTTTATAAAATTGTTGCACTGCTGATTTTTATTGTTTATGGAAATTATATACATTTAGTTCAAGTGTATTGTTTAAATAATGCAATTATAGTTATGGACCTACTTGCTTAAATTTATTTAGAATGTGTATAGTTATAGTATAATAAACATTATAGTATTAATTAGATTAGATACATTTTATTTTAATATTCGATATGAAATTGATTAAGACACTACAGTTTTAAGATCAAAATATTTTTAAAATTAATATTTTTTAATGATTTTTGTAAAGAATACAATCTTTTATTTGTTTATAATTTACAATTAATTATTTGTTAATATTACTATATTAAAAAATAAAGATTATTAATTAGCAATATAAATTAAAGTAGTTTTTATTAAATTATACGGCTGGACAGTGTCCAGTGGACACAGTTTAGGTAACCCAGCGTATATTATAAAGAACTAGGTTGACTGTTATGTACTACGTACAAACATCACCTAGATCTGACGAGGGCATATTTTTATTATACAAATATAAAAAACCAAAAAAATAAATTTACGTTGAAAATCTAACTTAAAAATCATACTATTCACTATTATCAATTGTTTAAAGGAGTGGTTTCCAAACTTGTTTCAGGTGGAACCACCACATCACATCACTTTTTACTTTAAAGTGAATTATTCCATCTTAATTTTTTTTGTTAACATGTACGTAAAGAATTTGAAATTTAAAAATTGCGTAGCAATGAAAAAAATTCCGAAGGAATTATGTAGATTTTCACCCATATTTCTTTATTGGAAATGTGTAGACGTTCAATGCACATTTTTTTTGAAATTGTAGGATCCATATTTACATTTTTAATTTAATCGAAATATTTGAAAAATATTGGTTGATAATATATTAAAAATTATTTTTCACCGGGAATGCGTAGATTTCAGGGGTTAAAATTTTGTATTTATATCAACTGGAATAAGCTCTATCAGAATAATTTTTTTTTTAATTGTCTCATTTAAAAAAATTTAGTTTTTGATAAACCTGATAAAAATTCATAATATAATGATATAAATTGTTTGTATCGGTAAATAATGCAAAAAATTTTATTAATTTTATTTGATTATTTAAAATAACATTACATTTAGTACTTTTAATGATTAATGCAAATTGTAACAGATAAAATAGAATAAAATTCAGTTATCATATAAAATATTAAAATGTATTCATTACTGATACTGATTTTTTAATAACTTTAAAAGTATTCGGTGCATGAAGGTATTGCGCGTGTATAAATTCAGATAAATCCAATTTTAGCAACCCTTAGAGCAGTGTTCGTAACTTTATTTACTTCAGGGCGCCCTTAAAATTTGATAAAAAAAAAAACACATTGATTTTCGTTAATGTCCAATGATTAAAAAAAACGATAAAAATATAAAATCATAATAATACAAAAATACTTTTTATTGTGTGAACTTAAATTTAGTAAAGAATAATTGATGTATGATTAAATGTTGATATTTTGGTGTTTACCATATTATTTAATATAAATACATTAAATTAAATAACAAATCACAAAATGTTCATGAAATAATGGTTACTGTTGAAATTCTGACACTAATTTTTAAAAATTTATAAAATAAACTCAAATTTCTTTGCGGCGCACCGGTTAAGAATCACTGCTTTAGAGAAATATTATTTCAAACCAGAGCTATATAGTTTAGTTTGGATTTATTAATTTTTTATCGATTACCACCCTACTAAATATAATTTTTTTTCATTATATATTAAATGAATTATAGAAACCTCGAGTAGATGGCATTAAAATGTATACAAAAAATATAAATTCTAATCAAATTATGATGGATGTTGCATTCAAGTAATATTTATAGTGCATGGTTCATTTAAATATAAAATATTTTTAGCTATCATACTGATGTTCTCATTCAAATGTATGTGAGAAATATTTTGATTGGAATACAAAATTTTCAGGTTACAATATTCAAAAATATAAATTTAATACTCAGTAACTAATAAAATCAAACTTAATCATAGTGATCATAACTTAACCTAAACGACCGCTACATTATTATTTCAAAAATACCACTTTTATCCCACCAATAAATTAAAGTAATAAAATCTAATTAAAAATTCAATTTTATCAATTCTTGAGGCAAAAGTCCCCTTTTTCCAATATTTTTTTTGAAAAACACTATTTTACCAACGATTAAGGGAAATATCTTCTTTTTCAAATAATTTTTGGAAAAATTTAATTTTACTAACTCTGGACCGAAGAAGAAATTTTAAGAAACTCCTGTCCTAAATTATGTTTGTTGTTTTTAAAGTCTATTCCGCCAGGTCTTATTATTCATTCATCTCATTAATCGAATGTTAACTAAATATACAATTTAGATTCAAGGAATAATCAGAATAATTTTATATCCATTAATAAATAATCCACCTTTTATTGACAACGTTTCCTTCTTTTTTATAAATGAACCGGTATATTATTAACATTATGTAAATAAACATTTTAATACTTTTTTAATTAGAATATCAATTTTACACTAACCAACACTGCTCATTTGCTAAATGTTGCCATTATCAAGTAATTACTATAATTAAAATTATACTTTTATATTAAATTTCAATTAACAATTTTACCTTCATCTCATTTTTAACTTTCATGCATTATTGCCAATAATTTATTAAATAATAATAACAATAATAAATAATAATTCAGTTTAATAATTATGGCTTGAAATTTGAAAAACTAATACACTTACGTAGGAATATAATTGATAAAATTGTATCAGATAAATTAAAATCAACGTTGGTTATGCCCAATCAATTGGTAATTCCCTTGTCCAAAAATTCTAATAAAACACGAAATCGCTTGCTGAATCCACAGGTATTCGTTTAATAATAGTGGTTAAATTTACTAGGGATTAATAAAAATTGAAATTAAACATGCAAAGAACTTGAAAGCTGCTGATTTTAATTTATTTGGAGATGATACCTCTGACGCTTACTGTGTGATCAATGTTTCAAATCATCAATTTAAAACTAAAGTTATTCCAGAGACTTGTAATCCTGTTTGGAATGAAGAATTTTTGGTAATGTTGTTTACATTATGCAATACCCCATATAAATATGTATGTGCATGTAATTCTGTCACATCATTTGGATAGTAAGTTATTATAATTATTAATTAATTTAGGCAATTATTTACCAATTTCAAGGGCAGGCATTACAAATTGGTAATTTAAATTTTTTTAGCGGTGATACATATTATTCAACATAGAATGCTTTGATAAAGATTATAATTCTGACGATAAACTTGGAGAGTAATTTAATGGCATTTGTATTTATTTTTTAATGTTTAGATGTTTTATTCGACTAGAAAAATTGGTAAATGAAATTACAGAAAGGGTACACGTATTATTGACAAATTAAAATTTTTAAAATAGTATTATCGTTTAGAATTTGGAAAAATTTACATGAAAACAAGTTGGTTAACATATAGTGAAAATTTGGAGGTTACAATTAATACTTCGTATTTTTATTTTAGTAGATTTCTGATGATAGTATTGAACAATTGGCAGTGTATGTTAAAATACATTCAGCACAAGACTTACCTGTAAATTTTTAAATTATAATTATTTAAAATGATTGTATTGTAACCACCCTGACTTAAATAGGGTAAAAGTTGTAGAAAATAGCTGTGTCTATTTAAAATTTAAATTAAATGCAATTTTCAAATTATTTAGATAACATTCAAGAGACTTTAGACTGCATTAAACTTTAAAAACTATATTAATATAATTATTTTGAGTTTAATAAAATTCAGAGACTAGTTTTTTTAATTTTTTAAAAAAATGGTAATTTGGGTTTTTCGCAGTGAAGGTGCAGCTTTTTGACAGTGAAATGTATCTTATTTTCTGTAACTGAATAAACTGACTTGGAACGTGATTTTTTAAATTTCTGGGACTGTCAGTTTTCTAAATAAATAGTTACAGAGACATACATTTTTAGCACTTTTACTTTATATAAGTAAGGCTTATTTACCCTATTATTTATTTACACATGTACATTGTACAAATGAGGGAATTATTTGCAAATCTACCTAAAAAGTTATCAACTTTTTTTAATAAATTTCTATTAGAGAACAAAACAAAATATGCACGAACCGTCTACATTGGTAATAACTAGCATGGGACAAGTTAATCATGAAACCGGTATTCAAAAGCATAATTGCTTTCCAAAATGGAATGAATGTTTTTATTTTTATACCAATAATTTGACTCACGAATATCTCACATTCACTGTAATTACTAATTAGCCTATTTAAATCTGTTTCAATAATAAGAAAAATAAATTTATAGATAAGAACAAAAAAGGAAATATTGTATACATCCAGAGAAGAATTGATAGCATTTAAAAATTCGAATGGGGCAAAGAAGCAAATAGTTTTAATTAGAAAAGATTACAAATCCACATTGGCTGTAACCGTAAAAATTATGGTACTGCATATAATTACTATATTATAGTATATGCATACAATACAATCCTATATAACAGAATTTATAGAGGCCTAAAATTAGGGAATTCTGAATACCGTTAAATAAGAATATTTTTTGATAAACTATACAATCTTAATATATATTAGAATTTTTCCAGTATAGACAAAGTAATTGTTGAAGAAAAGGAAATAAAGCAAGAATCAGAGGAAAACCGTAGTCAAATTGATATAAAACCTATAAATGACAAATTAAAAACATTTGATGATCAAAATCTATCTATTCGATTGAGAATATTTTATTGTATCAAAAAAAAACTACTTATATGCCACATCTATCACATAAAGTACTTATATATTGTAGTAATTTCTCAACATTTCTGGTTTTATAACCCATACTAATTTGTTGTATTTTAATTTTCATTTTTGGTGACTTATTAAAATCACTATTAGAAGAGTTAAAACATGAATGTTTAACTGAAATTTGTGATTTATGAGTGACAAGTAGGGCCACCAAAAATTAACAATTAAATTGACTATAACAAGATAAACCAGTACATGAGTATAGCAAATTTTTTCAAACAATGCAGTGTTGCCAAATCGTGTTCTTTTCACTCTTGTAAATTTTAAATTTTTTATTGGTGCAATAAAATTAAATAAATTATGATCAGGACAAATAAAATTTAATTTTGTATGTTAATTAGCATGATGATACGAATATTATGCTTATTAATTGGCTAATTAAACTTTTAGTCATTTTTTGTTTACATTTGTAAAAAATTTCAATTTATTAATTTTTTTTATTCAAAATGTAAGGTATACGAATGTATCCATAATGACTCTGTGAATTTGACTTTGCAAAACATAATAAATACAGTTAGCCTTAACATAGAAAGTGGTATAGATAATATGATATTATGAAAATTGTAAACGGTTTGCTACCACAAAAATTGAGAAAACTTTGTTTTTGCAGGAGTGCAGTGCATATAAAAAATTTTATAAAAGTTAATAAAGTTACCAAAAATTAGACGTTATTTTTTTAATTTCCATGGGTTATTAAAAAACTTACCCTAATTATGATACACTGGCAAATTAGGAAAAAAAAAGAAGAAAATTTGAGTATTTTAGTCAAAAAATATTAGATATTGCATAAATTAAACTCTAGAAACTAGATGAAATAAAAAATCTAGATGTATCTATGAAATCAAATCTAATTAGTTTTATTATGTAAAAAAACAAATAAATGTCTTAAATATTGGTTTTTTAGATAATGAAATAAATAAGATGTATAAAAAATATATTATATTATTTCATTATATTGAAATTTAGGTTGTTTAAATCATACAAAGCATCTGATATTTTATAGTTAACAGAGCATGACTTTTTTATTAGAGGATATATAAAAAAAGTAGTTGTGCATAATTTCAACAATTTCTTTACATAAATTAGTGTGGCTAACAACTTTTTTAACCCTTTCCACTATAGCACCATCGTCAATAAATTCATTTACAATTTCTTTTATGAAAATATATTGTTTTGAATAATATTCGACTATCTTCAACCAATCTCCAAACCTCGTCTTACAAAAATTCGGTGGCAAGGGAATTTTTGTAAAGTTTTTTTCGAGATGCACATTTTGATAGAGCTATGTTAATTGAAATAATGAGTTCATTTATGTTGCTATAATGGCTTATTATTTTTCCAGTGATGTTGTGGTATAGATGGACAATACACGTAATATGAAATAACTTATGAAAGTGAACTATTTTCCCGTTATCAAAATTAAAACTTTCATTTTTTAACTTTAGTCCACCCAGTTTCATATAGGAGGCAGCATCACTCAACAATAGTATGAAATTTTCAGGTTTGAGGTTAAAGTAAGATATAACACCACTTATTTTATTTTTGATATAATTATTATTAGGAGATTTTTCCAAAAAATCACAGCAAACTAAATAAGATATATCCGGTTTATTTGCAAGACCTATAAATACACTATATTAAAATTGTAAACTTATTAAGAAATTAGCATATTTTTCACCTTTAAGCGAGGTTTCATCGACAATCATGAAAAACTCGTTTCTGTTGGAAAGGTAATTTTTGATATCTATCATAGAGTTTTCATACACTTTCTTTTCAAGATCTCTACACGATGTTTCAGATGGTAGCGGAAATTTCATGTTATTGAATAGTTTTTGTAAATGCTTGTTTCTGAGTTTAGAAAATGGTATATCCGCTGAAATGAAGGCTTTTACTAAATCGTATTTGAAATCAGTTTGATTATTATTGACGTCGTTTACTTTTAAACTGATGTTTATAATGTGAGATTGGGTTTTTAGATTTAGATATTGTAGTTTTTAGAACTACAAATGCGTTTATTGCCACATTTGCAATATAATTGATTACCCGGTAAAATTAGAAAACATTCATTACAGTTCATAGCCTGATTGACTCGTTTAATCCTGTTGCTTTCCTTTACTGGAGCTTCAGAGTTTTGGGAAATAGAGAGGTTCATAATTAAAGTAAAAGTAAAATGATATGAAAATTTAAAATGTGAGTATATTTAATGAAATTTATCATCTTAAACATTTGCATTGTACTATTTATTAGGGCAATAAAAATTAATTATATTATCTCATTGTATTAAAAAAATAGTGAAAAATATTTTTAACCGGTTAGCTTTTTACGACCTTGCAGTCAGTAACCAACTAAATGTGCTTGCTAGGAAAAAGCAAGTTGCCAGTATCCATCTCGATATGCCATTAACCTAGACGATTGACTTGTAACTAACCAGAGATAACTGCTATTATTGCCATAAATGCTATATTTTAATTCTACTACATTTGTTGCATTATAAATAGGAGCAGCTTCCCAAACATTTTACGACCTATTGTATTCAATTTAAATTGAAATTCACATAAATTATACAATTTAAACATTCCATTTAAACAAATATAGCCAGTGATTACAAGTCAAAATGCTTTATATTGCTAACAAATTATCAATTTAGCTATGATAATTGATACTGTTTACCCTAGTGACAAGTATATTTTGTTTACCCATTTTAGCACCATATACGGTGAACTGCCTATAATGTGTTTTTCGTGGATAAAAAACGTTAAGAATTTACAATTTGTACAATGTATAAAAATGACGTGCTTGATATCAACTACAGCAGAGTTTCTTAACTGGGATGCTAGCACCCATAGGGTGCTAAATTTAAAAAAATGTTAAGAAACCTGAAATACAGTATAACTAATTTATCAATCTTATCAAATTTTAATTAAAATGTTATCAAAATTTAGAATCCTACCAAAATTCAAAAATTTTATCATTATAGCCAAAATAATTCCAGACACCATAACGTCACTACGAATTTTAAAAAAGAAAATAATACAATCTGACATGAAATTACAAAATAGGTAGAAACTTGTTTAATATAACATAAAAAGCTCACTTAGCAAGGTTATTAGAGTCAGTGTAACGAGTGCCGAACCTACTATACCCGATACCCTCTTAGGGTCTTGACGAAAATTTATTTAAGGGCCTATTTTTCGTTTGCGAGATCTCGAGTATTGTCATGTTTGGCTGCACGTTTGATTTTTAAATTCATTTGCAGTCAATTATGTATTTAATTTATTTGAATTTCTCATGACTCATTGTATGATACAATTTATTTTTAGTTTTAAATGGATAATCCCAAAAAAGGATTTGAAATCAAAAATATTGAAACTGTCTTTATATTTCAACAAGCACACATTTCCATTATTTAAACGATTTAAATATGGAAATACCTTCATACCGTTGCGAAATATCAATGTTGATGAATCTATCAGAATGACGTATGATTGATTTATTTTTGGAATCAATTTTCAAGTAGGAATACAGTCAAACTGCTTAAATTTGAACACTGGTCAAGGAAAATATTTGAGTGTTCAAATAATAATTAATATTAAAGTTGCAGTTAATAATTGTAATTAGAATAAAATCAATGACATTTTATGTGAATTCCACGTTATAGAAATATTTTGTTCAAATTGAAGGAGCTTGAGTGTATTTGTATTGATTCAAAAATTGACAAACGAAATAACAAAATATATTTTGTCTAGATCTACCTTTGTATCTTAAATACCACAAAAATTGGAATATAATAAAATGTTTAAAAAATAAATAATTTGAATTTATTTACACTTATCCCGCATAAAAGGTTAAGGTTAGGTCTCTTAAATGTTATTGTCTGAAATTTGAATCTAACATTTAAATAGACAGACAAATATTTTTGCAAACTTTTACATTATTTAAGTCAGGATGGTTACGATAGAATATATATATTAATAATAATAATTATTATATTTAATATGTTATGATTTTCTTGTGCCTTCAACATTGATTAGTATTGTGTAGAATGTATACCAGAGATTGTGTTCAAAGTTTTACAATAATAATTTTTAAAAGATCAACAATTTAGAAGTGGTTTTTAACCGGGTAGGAAATCGATTTGTAGTACGGAACTATTTTTCTGTTTTTATTAACCCATATACTCCCAGACAAATTTTTCCAATTTTTTGGCTTCGATTTTTCCAAAAATTTGGGAAGTTAATACATACTTTCCTATTTCTCACCATATATAATTTTAGGTAATTACCAATTGTAGTTATGGAGTTATTTCACATTCCATATGTTCACATGTGGAGAATAAGGCAAATAAAAGTGTGTATATATAAAACCGCATCGTTAATATACATAATTATTTCAACAAATGGTAGCCAATACATGAATTCATCATATGGTATTCATTAAATTCAGTTATAACAACTTTAACAAAAAAAAATATAAAACATTTTTTCAGTGAATATTTTTTTTTGCTTTGAAAAATCATTTTGGCCCACTGTCAGTGACACAGAAGGCTAATCGGTGAAAACTAATATACTCGAATGTTATATAATATACTAATTAATTTAATTTTTCATATTTAATTAACTTCGTTTTCAATTTGATACGTGTTTTTATAAATGTAATCTTGTGACCATATGGTCACACTGGGAGTATATGGGTTAATTAAATTAAAACCAAGAGAAAAATCGAAGTATTATACCAGTCGTTCTCAACCTTTTGCATTTCACGACCCCTTATGAACATCTAAAAATTCGTGAACCCGGTTGAGAAACCATGTATTAGACGTAATTATCAAATATAAAAATTTAAAAAACTAGATTTGCTGGCCATTATATGAAAAAACCCGTCAGATTCACTTTTTAAATAAATTTATTTTTTTGTTAAAATAGGTGCTTCTCAACCGATCCGCTAAGAATATGTATAAAATCTAACAAATTCCTCAACTTTGAGTGTACGTCAAAATATTTTGATATTTTCACCGACCACAAGTTATTATCCAGTTAGGTTAGGTTATCGCTATTTAATTATTCTAAACAAATGTTTTTACTATTTTATGGTCACAAGTTTTATTTGTTTTTAATGATAAAATAAGAATAAGTTTTTTTAGGCCTGTAATTTCGCATCAAATTTTTCGCGAATATTTTCAAAGAAATGTCGAAATATTATCACATTATCTTTTACGTTTTTAATTAACATTGTGTAAATATATTTTTTGAGGCCTCAGATTGGAACACCGCTGAATTAACCAATAATTAATTAAGGCATACAATTAACAATTTTACTGTTAGTGTATCCAACCTAAAAAACGTTAAGCATTGACTTATAAAATTACAGAAAATCTCAAAAATTAAAATCTTTACTGTCTGCTGGGTCCAATATAGTTTGATTCCATTATATACATATGTATTTTAGGATAACCATTTTCAAATATAATTACACTTTGATAAATTTTTATTGATCCTTTACATATCTAAACTATCTTTTCCTTGGTATCTAACGTCATCTATCTTTAAAATCATTTTAACAACTTGGGATGCAAGCATAAATTGTTTGCGTTTAGAATTCAATGATTCCAGAACATGCAATTTCTTCATATCTAATCATATTAATTACTACACAAAATATTATAAAATGAAAAAATACAAGTCCACCCTCTAATTACGAAACTGTTAAGATATTTTATAATTGAATTAAAATCAATCTGTACTGTTTTACTATTATATATTAATAAATTTACCGTTAGTTCCTAAATCATTACAATCAATTCCAATGTGGTGTTTTTTTGATTTGATTTGAGCATTTTTGACACTCGTCACAGTGTCTATAGCTGAAAGGCCGCTATTTTCAGCTAGAGCCAAGGGAACCTCTTCCAAACTTTCTGAAAAGGCTTGGAAAGCGTATTGTTCAATACCAGATAGCTACAATATATTTTAGCACAATAAAGTACATTTGATAGATGAGAATTGGATAGTTTTTACTATTTTCACAAAAAAAATTTTAAATTTTCCAACTTTTCCATAGGGTCACATTTGTTAATACGATATTTTTCGAAATTTGAAATAAACAATTACCTTTTCTGATTTTTCAAAAACAGCCAAAGATGAAGATATATCAGCGGCTCCACCGCCATAAACTATACGACCATCCACAATTAAATTTCGAACTACACAAAGAGCGTCATGTATACTTCTTTTTGCCTCATCAACAATCTAGATATACTAAAACAGAAAAAAATAACAAGTAACCATTTTATTAGATCCTCTAACTAAAATTGTGACGGTATCAGATTTTTCACAATCTTCAATGATTAACACACGCTCGGCAGTCGTACCCATTGTCAGTTCTCGAATTATTCCAGCTTTCCCCAATTTATCAGCCGTTAATTCACTAAACCTTGGAACAATTCTTCCACCAGTTGCTATAGCTATTAACTATAAAACGGGTATAATTATAAAATAACATATTACTTCAATTTCAGGACCTCCAACCCATCTAACAGCTGGCAATTTATTTTGCAATCTAATTATTATAAAAATAAATTAACTTAATAATACAATAAATGATTGGCTTCGTCATCGAATCCCCATTGGCATATTACAACATTGGCTCCTATATTTTTAATCTAAAAATTTTAAAATAAAACGTAAAAACTGATATAACCTGTTTTATCATATCATTGAATTTATCAACCTCATACTGCTTTAATTCATTATAAGATTCAACTGAGCAAATATCCAAATGATGTTTAATTTTAGGTTTAGGAGGTTCGAAAGGACACGTTAAAATGGCAATTTTTGCATTTTTTACTTGCTAAAAAAAATCAATCAAATGCAATTGATACAAAAATCAAACCGATGGCATTTGTCGATGACTAAAATCTTTGTCTATAACGACACCTTTTATTAAACATGTATCTTCTAAATGTCCTCCAACTTTGCTTTCCATTTTGATCAATTCAAAATTAACGTCTCTTCGTTTTATATCAGCAACACTTAGAACTGCGTCAACTGCAATTTCTGCGACTTGTTTTTTAATTTTACTCACACTGGAATAAATATAAATAAAATATGAAATATATATACATTTTTGAAGATAATGTTGTAACAGCAACATTAATCAGAATATCTCGGTCTTCAACGTTGTAATTTTCCGCAATGGAATCTAAGTGCTTGCAAGCAAATTTGGCTGCTTCTTCATAACCATCAGCGATTCTGACTGGGTGAATTCCACGATCAATTAAATGTTCTGCTTTTTGGAGAAGAGAGCAAGCTAAAACGACGACACTCGTTGTTCCGTCACCAATTTCATCGTCCTGTGATTTACTAAGTTCAACTATCAATTTGCAAATTTCATCTGTAATGTCCATTCGATCCAAAATAGTTGCACCGTCATTTGTAACCAAGACTTCACCATCAGGGCTAACCATCTACTCAAATGTAAATTATTGTAAAAATATTTAGAAAAGGAATTAACGTACCATTTTATCTAACCCTCGAGGACCTAAAGATGATCTGACTATATTTCCAATGGTTTTTGCTGTATTGATGTGGGCCTAGTTTGTTTAAATATTTAAAACTGGTCCAATTACTTTTAATGCATCTTTACCACTAAGTCTAGCTTCATTTTCTTCTCCTTTCATTACCAACATGGGACGACCATTTTCATCAAACATTAGAGATCCGATAGCCATAATGTTTTATATTTTATAATAATTCAACAAAATTTAACAAGTTAGAAATTTGGGCGATATAATAATAAATGCTTATTTTGAACTTTTGTTGCTATAAATTTTTCAAATAACTTTGAATTCATCTATTACTTTGAAACTAAAATTTCTAATTTAATTACATGTTTGACATTTACGTTCATCCATCTGTATTTGTATCTTAAAAATGACCCATACAATACCAAAGCCTCGGAAATTTTACAAAATTTTCATGAAAAATTTATTTCAAAGTTTGTTGTGATGGTAAAAATAAATTTTATAACTCGGTCATCGAGTTGGAAAATTTATAATAATATATTCGCTGATACGGATTTTAAAATCATAAACATTATCATAAAATTAAATTTAAAAAAATTATATTTTCAGGGCCAGAATTACAAATTACTTTTTTTTTATGAAAACAGTTCTAGAATTTCATTACCCTTCTTTTTTTATGAAAACAGCCCTAGAATTTCAAAAAATTTACAGGTAGTACAGTTGTATCCTGTTAACACACACAAAAAATTTCAATCTGAATAAGTGACGTCTTCAAGATGAAATAAGCATTTTAGTATTTATATATTTTTTTTCCGAAATATTTTATTAAAAAAAGTGAAATAATTAACGGTCCGAAAATTAAAAAAAAAAAAGAAAATTAATCTGATAGAGCTTTTTCCAATTGATATAAATTCAAAATTTCAAACCCAGAAATCTACGCATTCCCGGTGAAAAATAGATTTTATTATATTATCAATCAATATTTTTCAAATATTTCGATTAATATAAAAATTGAAAATGTAAATATTGATCCTACAATTTCAAAAAAAATGTGAATTCAACGTCTACACATTTCCAATAAAGCAATATGGGTGAAAATCTATATAATTCAGTCTGTCGGAATTTTTGTAACAAAACAAAATTAAGATGGAATAATTCACTTTTAAGTAAAAATTAATGTGATATGACGGTTCTACCTCAAGCAAATTTGGGAAACACTCCTTTAAAGGGTTGATAATAAAAAAATGGTAGGATTGTTAAGTTAGATTTTTAACATAAATTTATTTTTTTGTTAGAATAAAAATGTGCCCTCGGTAGACCAAGGTGTTGTTTGTACTTAGTACATAGCAGTCAATTTAATATTGTATAAAGTCAGTGATACAATTTAATCAGACTGTATTATGTATCATTCAAGTGATTTTTTTACATATATAAAATTGGATGTCTGAGTGTGTTCCGTTTAATTAATTAAAAAATTAAAAGTCTTATAATTAAAAACTACAATTTCGAATACAGTTTTTCGAGGCATGTATTATCGCA
>LWCA01001045.1:0-12957 GCA_001642005.1 Intoshia linei | reverse complement strand
ATCTAACACTAATTATCTGTGTAGTAAGTATGTGCCTTGTAGGAAATAAATTGAAACTGATATGCTGCAACAAAAGTATATCAGTGTTTATTAAAAAATTAGAAATCTTTAGTAATAATTTTGCAATAAAGGAATTATACCAATTTCTTAGATTGCATTCTATGAAAAACAAAATAAAATAAAAAAGATTGGTTAACGACCATGAAGCGCAATGATCACATTAAATTTAATTATCTTATTCTCTAATAATACTTTCATAATACATTTATTTAGTTTCCATTCATTTGAAAAAAAAATAAATGTATTTGTTCGTGCATACAATATATATAACGTTACATTTTAAAAGTAAAATTTTATTTTTACTTGGCGATAAAAATAATATATTTAATAAAATTCTAAAAAATGGACGATAACGTAAAATGGGTTGGGAAACACTGCTCTATACTGTAAACAAAAATTTACATAAAAAGCATTCACATAATACCTTATCGAAATGTTTATAAATTTGAAACCTGCGTTCATTATAGGCCCTGACCCCATATTTTTGGACATTCTGACATTTTTTTAAAATAAATAACCTTCAGCTCGATTAATTTGCTCTATTTTGTAAGCTTCAGATGACAAAATAACTGCTTCTCTTTTACCATTAGCTATATTAATTTGCGAATCTCGAACGCCTAAAATAATGAATAAACTACAATTAGATTTAGTCTATTAATCGGACTATAAAAATACGATTTTTAGATTACATTTAAGGCAGTGGTTCAAATATTTCAAAATAATACCCCATTTCAAAATATTTATTTTTTTGTACACCAAAGGAAACATGAAATATATAAATTTGAAAAAATTAAAGGTTTTTCTCATAAGATTTGGTAAATACGTGTTTTTCAAAAAAATATCAGTAAAAGTCGATTTTTCCCTGGGTGTTTGAAATGGTAACACTTATGGCACTGTAAATTTTATAAATGGTGGAATAAAAGTGGAGTTTTTGAAATAATAATATAGCGGTCGTATAGGCTAAGGGGTAAATTCCAAAAATTAAATATTAAAATTTCTTCTATAAAAATTTTTTCATATTTTATTTGAATATCACGGACCTTTATTTAAGCATTAAATTTTAAGGTATTCAGTATTTTTTGAAAGGGTGCTAAAACAATTAGAAGTCGCTAACCATATGTATGTTTGAAAAAGGTTAAGAAAAGTGAAATAAACTATAACTTAAAATTTCCCTTTTCCAAAATAATTAATAAATATCTGAAATGTCTAATTCTAATGGACTAAAAACAGTCATAGATCGATAAATCCCACGAATCAAAAAATAAATAATTTTAAATGTAGTATATTACATTTAATTCAAACTTTAACAATCCAATAAATAAAAAAATTCGTTGTCCCAGGATTCATTTATTAACCTTAAATATTTTTTATAGACACTAGGACATTTTCTATATTGACTAATTTTATAACCCCTGAACATGGTTAAGAATTTTTGTACGAAAGAAAATATAAACCTTCAGATTCCAAAATACTGGCTCGCTTTTTTCTTTCTGCTTCTACTTGTGTTTGCATAGCTTCTTGAACTTTAACCGGCAAATCAATATCTCCTATATTGAATTATAAACGATATTACGAGCAACATTTAGACAACAACATTGGAAAGATATAAACGTGAATATGATATTAGGGTAACTATAAAAATCTACTTGTGAAGAATTAAAGGTTCCTAAAATGCAAAATTCGTAATTTTCCGAATATAAAATTTAAATTGATCGAAATGTCTATAAGTTAAAACGATTAATCTTGCCCAGAATCTAGATCACAAAAAGATATATATCGTTCCACTTTACCTTATATTGTCTATAAAATACTTATTTCATATCTTTTACAATCCAGTCCCCACGAAGTAGAAGCTTTGTTTATAGATTCTAAAATTACGTTTATATTATAAAAAATAATAAAAATACCAACAATGGTTGCATTTAGAGATTCTCTTTCTCTGAAAAGAGAATCTAGTGAAATTTTTCCAATTTCAGATCGCATAGTAGTCTGAGCAAGCTGAGTAATGGCAAATTCCGGATCGTCTACTCCGTAACATGCCTAATTCAATATAATAGAAACACGAAAGAAAAGTACTAAGTATGGATCTGACACTTTAACATACAAAATCCCGTCAATTCTAACAGTCACATTGTCTAAAGTGATAAAAAATTGAAATTATTCTAAATAAAAACCTTTCGTAATAGCACTCTGTTGTGGAATGGAAATTGCCATTTCTTTTAAATTTTGGACATATTTAATTTTATCAATAATGGGATAAATAATATTCAATCCCTAATATAATGAAGATTAAATGGAATACATGACAAAAAAGTATTAACCGGTTGTAAAATAGTTTTAAATTTTCCAAATCGTTCTATAATCCAAGCCTCCTGAGTAGGAACAAACAGAAATATAGTATTCATGGGTAAAGTTGTACGATAACGTCTTTGTCTCGCAGCATAATTTACAAATTTCTAAAGAATAAAAATCTCGTAATCTCAATCAATATACCAAATCTCTTCCAAAATTGCGACAAAGCACATTTACTGTTCGATTTAAATACATTCACGTAATATCGCTTATTGAATGGACTTTATTTTCGAAATTTAATTAAAATTTAATTTACATGAAATTGTATACAAATTTGTATTTTTAACAGGCTAAACTTCAAGGTAAATTATAAACAACTTGTAGTTTTATTATTAAGTCTAGAATTGCTTTTTGAAGTTTAATTTCATCATAATCGTTAGTTATTCGGAAAAAGGGTATTCCAGTTCTTTCTAATATTGATTGTTGCTCGGATAGCTTTTTATCCAAATCTGTTATGATTTCTGCATCAACTTTCTGAATATGAGATACAATATCTTTCTTTGATTTTTTTTCGTCTAAAATTCAGAGTAAATTTAATACATTTGTTTGGACATTACTTATACATTTATTTATACTTTCTTTTCTTTTCGAATACATTCTTTTTTCTTCAAGTTGTTGAACATCTCTCAAACTCTCTACAATTTGAAATATTGTTGTATCGTGAAGACATGTCATTAGTTTATCAATAATTTCTTTATTGAACAAGTATCTATTTTCACTAAATTCAAAATAAAAATAGTTGCATTAGTTTTCTTATCAACCTCGTAAATGTAGAAATGACACTTAAAATTGACTTTTCGAGGTCTTGCATTTCAAATTATTTAATCATTTTTTTATCTAATTTCATAATTAATCCAAGATTTTAATTTGATAGCAAAAGTCAAAAAATTACAAAAATTAAAATGTACTTTATTACTATATTTATAATAAATTTTGTGTACACTGTACAGTAGGATGTCACATTTTTTTAAAAATTTGAGTTTTGCGGTGGTGCTCAGGGATAATTCTATTCTTATGAATCAAATAATTAGTATCCTAAATTTATTCAGAAAATAGATGAGAATTTACCATGCAGGAAGCAATCAAACTTTTACGATAAATTTTTTAAACATCCTCTTCGATTTTTGAAATTTTAATGGCTTTTTTTGTATTTCATTAATGCTCATTAAGCTGGATCATTGACAGAAAGAGCATTTTTCACGCATTTCACATCCTTGATGAAGTAATCAGTGTAAAGGGTCAATTTGAGTTTATCACAGTTGTATATTCTTGTAAATATTGGATTAATTGTTGACGTTGATTCCCAGGCAAAAATCATGGACATGTCATTTATTCTAGCCTTTTGTGTATCAGCGGCCTTCAACTATAACGGTAAATAACCATTGAAAGTCATAAATGGAAACATTTTACCTCATCAGTTTGATTAAATTCCAATATATATGATTTATCACAATATAATATATGAAACATCCATCTTGCCTTTGACACAGATCCGGTTTTTTCAAAGTCAATTGACCACGAAACATAATTCGTAATATTAAACTACAACACTCTTTATAATCATCTCGAAGACACTGTTTTCGACAAATGACCGATTTAGCGTAATCCATGTTTAAACTAAAAGATTCAATGGGAGTCAAATCATGAGAATCATTATATATCCCTAAATTTAAGGTAGACATTATTCACATTTTTCATAAAATCATAGCCGGGTACGTGTGGTGTAGATGATTCCCGAACAATTCTATAAACACAGATTTCATTATCAGCTCAAAAATATGATGTCGACAGGGAGGTAAGATTAGATTTTGAGGAAATATTTTTTGTAAGTAATTTAGACTTCCCCTCATCCTTCCAGTGTTGGCTGCTGTCGTATCATATGATAAACTCACCACTCGTTTTATTAAACCACAATCATTTAAAACAACACTAACAGAATTGGCAATCGTGATACCTTTTCCGTTTGGTTGTTCAACATCAACCAATGCAACTTATAGTCCAGAGTCTATATCCACTATAACGACGGCTAATCTGTCTTTATCGAATTTTCTATCGTTAAAATAAACGTTAACAGATTGAATATCGGCAACGATTAAACGTAATTTAGCAAAATCTCTTTCTCGTTGTATTTTTCTTCGACAACGCATGGTTTCATAGAATAACTTCATAAAAGAACCAACTGCTCTATTAGAAACTATTTTAGAATGGCCCATTGGCTTAAATCATTTGTATGAGATATTTCAAATAAGTAATTTCTAACCATTCTATCATAATATATATAGTCATTTCTATCATAGCTTCCACTTGGTCCTTCGAAATAAATATTTTGTTGGCTTAGCTGTTCCTTTGTTTTATTAAATTTAAGGGGTCTTTTATACAAATGAGGTTTATTGGAAGAGCTACCTATCGATCCAATTCCTTTTCTTTGTACTTCTATCAATTTTATATTCTCATATAATGCCCTACTTGATCCAATTTAGTGCATTCAAATAGATTATAGAGATTATTTATACAAATTAAGATTAATTGTATTAACAACTAATTATGATTAACATTGACACTTTTAATTTTAATTCAATATTTTGAACTAAATTACTGTATATTAATTTGTTAATTTTCAATTTAAATCAGATTCCAATAGTATATATCCACTAACCATTTAGGGCGGGCGTTCCATATTAATATTTTTAACATAAAAACAGTATTGTAGATGTCTACACCATTTCCATTTTAATTTCAAATCCTACAAAATTTTTTTTAATTAGCAAAATGGAGGGAATTATTTAAATAAGATCAGTTGAACTTTATTAAATATGTCTCAAAATCTAAACAATGAAAACTCTCTAAGAAGAGGAAAATATAAAAAAGTGTCTAATGAAAATAAAAAGAGAATTTTGGGTACATTAACCACTGGATAAAACTGGATGCTTGTTGCAGTTATTTTAAATATTAATCATAGAACTGCCTATGGTTGGCTTGTAAATGGAAGTTTACCTGAGAAGAAAATAGGCGGCTATAAAATGAAAAGCCTCTCTAACAGCCAAATAGAAGAGATAGTTTCCTGGGTCGAATACGATCCCCAGATCACACTCAAAAAGATTTGTGAAAAGGTAATAATGAACTTTGGAATACACTATCAAGTTCAACTTTTAGCAATTACCTAAATATGAAGCTATTTACCTATAAAAATGTCTACAGAGAACCTGTTGGAATGAAGAGTGAAATTAATAAATAATAAATATCGAAAAACCAAAATTGCGGTATTGAGAGGTCTGACTGTATATTGAAAATTTTGGCAGATTGCCAATAAAACAGCTGTACCATATGTATTTTTACATATTGTGGATTTATGAAATTTTCAGCTTTAAATTGATAATTACATTTCAAGAAATTTGATTCACATCAATAAACGTGATACGAAATATTCCACAAATCTTTGTAATAACAATATCACACTAAATTTGTACATGTATTAAAATATAGAATAAAAAAGTAGAATATAGGGTGACGTTAATATAGGATGATTGAAAATCAATAACTGAAATTTGTGCAAACGTAACGTACGCGAAGTAAACTCAAGTAAATAATTTAATCACGACAAACGCGATTGTGCCAATTTGAAACTAGACCAATAATTTAAATAAATTTACATCAAATATAACTCATTATAATTCTTCAGTAATCCAAATTAAGCATGATGAAAAAATGTAATACGTAATAATTGTAAAATGTATAATTGATTGGACTGAATATACTGAATTGTCAAATGAACAAAAAAATAAATATGCATTAGTTCAAAACTAAGGTGTTGTCAATCATAATTGTGGTTTATTTACTTTGTAATAAATACTAATGATTCGGTGGGTTAAACTGAAACACAATTACCTCGTCCATTTTAATTATCGTCAAAATTAAAAACACCTTTGTGATTTCACTAAATTGTAAGGTATACTACACTTTTAAAAATATGTACGCACATTACTTTTCGAAATTATTGATGAGAGATGTTGAACAGTTTAGCTTATAAAACTCCAAATTTAAATTTGCGTATGTAGGATAACGTTACAATTATATATAAAATTAGATAGATTAGTGTTCTATTTTTTTTTAATATTAGTTAAATGGGTCGAAGGCTGTCTTTAAAACTTGGATTTTTGGTGTAGTTATCAATAGTGAAATTCGTCAGAATGTGCGTAATTATAAAATTTGAAACACAAATCTTTATATTTTGAAACGCGTTTTAAAATTTCATTTATTATTTAACATTGTTTAGTTTATGACATATAACAAACTCGGATTCATTGCCAAACACAACCTGAAACTATCTCTTAAACGTGAAAACCCTTCTGATGTTGTCCAAGCCCAAGAAAATGCAACAGGTAAAACATTTAAATAATTTAAATTTTGACTCAAATGGAGTAGATTTGCAAAAATTGGAAGAAAATGGAGCAACTAGTCAAAATATTAATAAAACTCCAATGATTTCTGAATTACTACGCACTCCAGACCTTCAAGCTGGTATGTTATCACCTGAAATGGAGAGATTTCTGAAACAAAGTTACAAAGAACCCACTCTCAATACTATTTTAACACCTCTCATGTGCCAATATGAGAAGGAAAATTATATTCTCAGTGCTTTCAATAAATACAAAATAGATTCAAAGTCTTTTCAGGTCGCCGAGTCCGTTCCCAAAATTGAAGACAATTCAATTTTACCTGAGGCTACTGTAAAATTAGAAAACATCAACCAGCCCAAAAAAATAAATGTGCATCAAAATAACGAAACAATAAACAAATTAACCCCTATTACTGACAGTATTATGGAACAAGTATTACACTCTGAAGATTTTGATTTACAAAAATATTTCTTAAATAGCATTCTCAACAACTCTTTTGACATTAACTTATCGCAAGATCTTTTGAAGTGCAATTCAAAGGATCGTGGTGAATTAGATATAATACCAAATGATTGCAATCTTCCAAATCCCAAAAATTCCATTATTGATAAAATAAACCCTCAAAGTTCACCCCTAGATTGCTCAAATATAAAAACCTCAGAGCTTGATAAACAAAAAGATGCGAAAAATGGAAATAAAAAAACGGAAACCATCCAATCTAAACTCGACCAAAAACGAGCTCGAAACAGGCTTGCTGCGCGAAGGTGCAGGGATCGTAAAATTGAAAGAATCTCTATACTCGAAAAAAAAGTTAATGAAAAATCTCGGTACGGCAACGAACTTGTACTCGAATCAATCAGACTCAAGCGCCGTTTAAACGATATTAGTGTAGATAATGTGAGATTGATGCGAGAGAATTTAACCCTTAAACGTCAAGTATTACAACTACAACGCCAATTTAACGGCTAAATTAAATATCTCATTGTTGTACAATTATATATACTTTTCGTAAATATATCAATTTTATAATTATAATGCATATTTACAAGTTTAATTATGTTATGTATCCTTGTTATTAATATTGACCTAAAAAGAAATGTACATGACAAATTTTTAACTTACATCTTTGGTGGTATTTAATGTCATGACTTGGTGTTTTAGGATTTCTAGTTCGTATTCGCATGTTGCTACTGCATTGCGTAGTTCGTTAATGAGAATTAGTTCTTGTCTTATTTGATTATATTCACTAACAATTTCCTTTACAGCGATAGTGGGGAAAGCTAATTTTAATTAATTTTTTAAATTTGTTTATTACATATTTCCATTTGCAACAAGACTGTGTTGATGCTTTTTATCTTCTTTTGTCCTATGCTAGCCGGCATACGCATCTAAATTTTCCGTTACACATGTTATAATAAAATTACCAGAGAACTACGCAGAGACACACCGTTTGTTTTCATTTCTGGGAATTTGATAATATTTGCTGATTCTACGGGTATCTTAACAAAATTACATTAATTATATAAAGTTCTTACTCCCATGTCCAATTTTTTCTTTATTGTGGATGTTACACCGACAACTTTGTGAAATTGTCCTTTGTTTGATGTTTGGTTAGGGGTTTGATTTTTGGTAATCTTTTTATCCTTCATTTCTTTATTTTCTTTTTGAAGTGACATTAATCTATGCAAATCCATTGCTTTTCGCTCACGTTCCTTTTTTCGAATATCAATACGTTTCAATTCAATCAATAGCTCTTTTTCTTCGTCAACCTTAATCTGTGTTAAAATAAGTTTCAGTGTACACTATACTTCTTTTTTTGATCTGTTTTGCAATTTTTCCAGTTGATCTCTTCTCTTAACTTCATGTTGAATATTAAAAGAGTATACTGCACATTCCGCGTTTCTCGTCTAATAATTAACGTGTAAGAATAAATACCTAATATAAACCTTTTTTACACTTGCCAGTACACTGTAATATCTATCCTTCAATTCATCCAATGATCGTGTATTATACAAATCATTATTGTATCGGTCATGAACAATAATAAACCGATTATCAAAATTTTTGCACAATTTAAACAAATAATCAGTTTCTTCCTTTGTCCAAGATTTGTCTATTGGAAGTTTTTCATATTCTACGTCATTATAATCCAATGTCGACATTTTCTAAACATATTTGTAATAGAACACGATAAAAGTTCTGTTTCGGAAACATTAAAAATATTATTATTAGAATAATTTTCTTTAAAATTGTCACATCCATTGAAAACAAAACATTCTTGGACGATTTGTATGAAAATTTAGTAAAAATATATATTTTTTAAAATTAGCTAAATTCTTATTAAGTAGTGTTTTTGAAAGTATTTTAACAAATTTATGAAAATTTAAGAAAAATTATAATTTTCTATAAAATTGTCAAATTCATTGAAAATAATACATTTTTGAGGGTATTTTAACAATTTTATGAAAATATAATTATTTGGTTATAAAAACTAATTTGAGGGGTATAATTTTTACTATTTTTGAAAATTTAATAAAATAATGAAATTTAACAATTTATTCCTTTTAGCGACCCAAAATCTTCTACTTAATAAACAATCCATTTGGTCACGTTAAAATCCGTTCCAGCCACCTGACGGTAACATCATATATAATAATATTTACCTTATTAAACCTAGAAAATTGGTATTCTGCATCAATCTGAAAATCTTTAGCACGCCTCCAATGGTTAAGTTGAAGGTTGTCCTAATACAATTGATCAAATAAAAAAAAAGTAAAACTTTTCTAGCTGAATTAATGAAGGACATCCATTTCCATCTACGAGTTTTCCCTTTATTAAATGTAGCCTTGTTTTTAGAATACTCGTCTTTGTTTAAAGATGGAGCCAAAGATAAAGTAGTTCTATATAAATCAAATTATATTCAATAAAATGATACGATCTATTATTTGAAACTAAATTCCACAAGTCCCTACTCATGCCTTTTGGTCTTTTGTGACGTATAGCCTAAGAAAATATTTATTTCAATCAGGTTAATCTCAAACCTTATTCTTTACTTTTTTTACAACTTTTTTCTCCACGGATAAAATATCTTGAACATCTTTTTGAGTCATTATTGGTGTTATAATTATTCAGAAATATTTAATTCGATTAAATTAAAGTTACATTTAAATCAAAATATTTATTTGTAACTTATGATTTCCAATTTTATTATCAACAATTTAAATTTACAATTGTTACTAAAAATTATTCTTAATGTGTAAATTGTGTATAAATAATTTAATATATGTTCTACAAATTATGTACCATATAATTTTGTAAAATGAGGGCTTATTTTCAATATCATAACTAGAGCCATTCGTAAAGTATAATTACTAGGTTACGTAACATTTTAATTATACTCTTAAAGAAGTTTGCATCATTTATAATAAAGTTTGATAATTGTTCTAATGTTGCTTAGCGACTTTACAGCATAATAAAATAAAGTGGCTAGAAAAATACGTACTATCACTTTTGGTTTATTTGAAATAAATTTTAAGCCGAAAATTTTTATTCATCATCATAGATAAGTAGTTTTGGTTTTACATTTAACACCGAATAAACTAAAGTTGATAGTACGTATTTTTTTCTGGCCACTTTAAATAAAAGCATGTTTGAATGACTAATCATAACTGTTGTGTAAATTGAAATTGTCACGTTTAAACCCGTTCACGGATGAGAAGTGACTTAGGATGTAATGGTTCGAAGCTATCGGTCTGATTAAACAATATTTCAATAAATATTTAATATTACACGTAGTACATTTATATCCACATTTGGACCACCAACTTCAATCGGTTGATAATTAAGTGAACAGTGTCCCTGGATACCGGAGCTTTATTATTACATAGGATAACATGGCATTGTGCATGATTTGCGAAAAAATTTAACGGTTATTATAATTATTTATTCTGGGACCTCAATAAATTTTTTACAAATACAAAAACATGAATATCTATAAAAAAATTGATGACTTTTTTATTGAAGGAAATTTAATTTGAAACAATATATGCGATGTTTGTACTGATGGTGCACCAGCTATGCTTGGGACAAAATCTGGTTTTCAGGTACAAATAAAAGAAAAAGTTCCTAGTGTTAAAGGGACAAGAAAATTATTGTTGTTCATAAGCGGTCGCGAGGTATAAAAGGTTGAGAACCACTGATTTACAATATGTATTTTTATTATCAAATGTATCATTTTTAGATTTTATTTATACAAGTTTACAATATGAAGTTTTTATTTTGAATTACTAGTGGTATTTTATTGTTATCAGTATTTTTTGAATATTTTCTCTAAATATTTTTATATACATGTATGTGAATATGTTCAATGTCATACTTTATACTTAAAAATCTTCGTATGTATTAGAAAAGACAGCCCTGTCGCCAAAAATGGATATATCGATGTTATATAATATATTGTACTGTAATTGTTGGTTTTATCGATAATCAGACCTGCAATTATCGGTCCAAATAATACTGGAATCGAAGTAAAGGATATACAAAAACTTAAAGCTGGTTCAGCAGGAATATGACCTAAATTGAGCATATGTTAATTTTTAAACACATATTATTATCCGATATAAACTATGACACTAAATGTACATTTTTCTTCTGTCAACTCAAAAATATTAACTCTCATCTAATTTCAATTATTACTAGTTTTAGCATTACAGAGGGTAAATATATTTTATTTCACTTACACTTACAAAAGTTTTTTCCCTATACAGGACTGTGGAGATCGAAAATTCCCCAATCGATTAAATGAAAATTAATACTCACATACAAGATGTAATATAGAACCCTATATATAAAAAATAATACAATGTAGGTTATATATAATATGAAAATATTAATAATTTGAGATCTGAGGACAGAAATGAAATTTAACATACCTACTATATATTGACATATAAGGAAAATTATACATCCATCACATAATTCAATTATGATACAATTAATTAGAATGAAATATGTTTCAATTGAAATGGGGAAAAGTATAAAACAGATATAATATATACCTATTGTAATCTGTTGCATAATTAATCTATTTAAATTTTTAAAATCTGAAATAAATCCTAAAACAGCTCTGCCAATAATTGAACCTAATCCAATTGTACTTAATAATAGTTCCGGTTTGATTTTAGCAGTCATTAACTTGGCATATTTAATCTAAAAATATAGGAATCAACATTAAAACTAACGACTGCCTTAAATGGTATAAATATTTTACCGTGAAAGTGTATGGAATGGGAAAAGATAAAAATACAAGTCCCATTGATAAAGTCCAAATAAGATATTTCCGATTTCTAAAAATTTTGAAATACGCCGAGTCGGTTATCTTCCATTGTAGTTGTTTAGATGTGTCATTTTTCTCATCAAGTGGTAAAGTCATTTTAAAGTCTTCTTTTTCTTCATTTTTTTTTATTTAAAATAACACTTTTTGTAGGGTTTTCAGTCCATATAAGTGCACATAGCAATAAAAAACAATACATGATGCCTTCCAATGCAAAATAAGAGTTTATTCCATATTTTTCAATATAATTGTGAATAAAAAATGTAAAATCATGAGTTTATATAAGCGTAATTTCCACTTCTAGTACCATCAGCATGACTGACTAATCTAACAGACGACAAATTACCATACGGTTTAAACAATTCCAAATCAGATTTTGTCACATCCAAAATCAAATCACCGACATATAAAATATTGCAACCTTCAAAGTTAAAGGGCTTCTGTTCAGTGAAAGCTGATTGATTCGACATTTTATATTTTTTTGAATTTTAAAATTTATATGAATATTATGTACAATATGCGCAAATGAAGTAAAAATTTTATCAAATGGCATATTGAAATGTACAGCAAGTTTTTATAGTCTTTGGCAACTAAACTATTTTTCGATTTGTATGTAATTCCCTTAAATCTGACACCACTTTGAGCCAACTTTTTTGCCATATTCTGAGTTTTAAAATATATACGCAATTTATCACTGACAATTGAGCATTTCTCAATTTCAGGAAAACCATTGAAATAAATAATGGCATCATCAAAATTTTTTTGAGGGAAGTCTATAACTTCAATAATCTTTGTACGATTATCTACCACAAGATT
>LWCA01000318.1:0-32610 GCA_001642005.1 Intoshia linei | reverse complement strand
TTTCCAATAAAGAAATATGGGTGAAAATCTATATAATTCATTCCTTCGAAATTTACGCAAATATTAAAACAAAATTAAGGTGGAATAATTATCTTTAAAGTAAAAAGTAATGTGATATGATGGTTCCACCTGAAACGAGTTTGGCAACCACTCCTTTAAAGGATTGATAATAGTGATTAGTAGGATTTTTAAGTTAGATTTTCAACGTGAATTTATTTTTTTGGAATAATAAAAATGTGCCCTCGGTAGAGCTAGGTGATCTTTGTACGTAGTACATAACGTTCAACCTGGTTAACAATATATATATATATATAATATAATAAAATTTTAATATGTAAATAATAGTATATTATAATATTATAATTTTTTTAAAGTTTAGTTTAATCTCGGTATGAACTATTTGATGTATCGATATGGGATTTTAAAATAATTAGTTATATGTCAAATTGTATGAAATAATACCTTACATGCTTTTTATAATGTAAACTTTTGTAAGTTTAAATAGTAATATTTATTTTTAAGATATGATTGAATTATATGAAATTATAATACTAATTTTTTATTTTTTTGACCAGGTTCAATTTATGTAGTTCATTCTGATTAATTTAAGAAAGTTCAGTGATATCAGAACCATAGTTACTGATTTAAGACATACCATGTACGACGTACATTGTACCGTATAATTTGTACGTCATGAATTAAAGTGGCCAGAAAGAATATGTACTATTAATTTTAGTTTATTTGGTGTTAAATGTAAAGTCAAAACTACTTATCTATGAAATTTTAATAAAAAATTAATAATAATTTTCGGCTTAAAATTTATTTCAAATAAACTAAAATTGATAATACGTATTTTTCTGACCACTTTACATAAATTACATAAATACATACATAAATATCAACTTAATAATTATAATGAATAATATTTATAACTTCTACAATATATAAGTAAAAGAGTCAAATATAAAAATGTAACATGAAAATTAATTAAAGGTAAGTCAGTAGTTAAATATGATATGATGAAGCTTTCGAAATAAAATACATATTTAAATATATATTATTTACACATGATATTATTAATTATATATTTACAACAATAATTGGGTGGACACATTCTTTTATATATCTAAAAGTGTTACGTTAATATTATTTTAACAAATTTTTACTACAAATCATACATTTAAATACCATACCAATGTATTTAAAAAATTTCCTTAATATGCCATGTCGACAGTTCAGGTAGGCTTATAATATTATCATTTCAATTTACAGACCTTGAAAAGAAATTTTTGTTTTTTATTTTTAAATTTCCCTTTAACGTTTGGTTCAAAGAATCTAAATAAATTTCTTTTATAGTTAATTATGATTGTTTTTAAAGCTAATATTTATATCTTGTGTTGTTGTCATATTTTCATACAGAATAAGAATTTTCAGTATTCTATGTCTGTTAATAACTGATAAAAATGCAATTAATGAAAATTCCTTTTATTTTGAACGGAGTTATTCACTGAAGAATTTTATTGGTAATTGTCACGATTGAAGTACATGTACAAATAGTAGTACAATTGTAGTACGAAGTTCGCACTACTACTACGAACTGTAGTGTTGTTTGCAATTATTACTATTCGTACTTATGGTCGCATTGTTCGCACTTTTAACTTCAAAAGGGCTAGTGAATTGTAATATATAAATAAACATGTTAATTTAAAATAATAAATAGAAGAATATTTAAATCTAGGTTAATACACACAAAAGATTTTAGACATTTCAAGCATACAGTATACATATTGAAGTGCAAAAATATGAGTAAAGACATTAAATCTCAAATAAACCGATGCAAGCCCTTAATTATAGAAAATATAATTATTGATAATAACTTTTTAACCAAATCAAAACAATTTGACCTTTTTCCAGAGTCTGTAATAAATAATATACAGGTTTATCAAGAAAATATACTTGTTAATACATAAAATTAGAATCAAAATTCAAGATTGTCAAAAATAGAATGCATGTTGGAGGCCCTAACCATACACGATAATAAATGGGAATCTTTCTGCAATACATTAGAATTAAGTGGTCAAAAATTTTTAACTTATGTAATTCGTCAAGAAAATAATGTAATTACAGATGAATGTAAAAACATTGTTGATATGGGTCTCTCAAAATTTACAGATATTGATTTGCATTTGTCTTCTGCTGATATCAATAAATTAACCAATTACATAAGTGAAAAGGTTAATATTGTACATTATAAATTAAAATGACATTAAATATATTAGATGAAATCTAAATTACTTTACGAGATTTATAATGGTTGTATTCAAGAAAAAGACAAAACAATGAAAGCAAAAGAAATACACATGTATGATATTATGAAATATATAGAAACTGTTCAAGATAACAAGCATAGGATGTCTTCAATATCTGCAGTGGTACATAACTCTAGTACATGATAGTCTATATATAGTTTACATTATAAACTTTATAGATGCTTTATATTTGTAAATTTGAATAATTTAATTTACTATTGAATTTAGAGTGAAGAATTGCATGAAAAATTGATTAATACGGACAATGAATTAAAAAGTAAAACTCAGGAATTGGAACAAATTCGCCGTGATAGTGTGATCAAATTAAAAGTTAAACAAAGATTTCATAAATCTAATGAAAAACAACTTTTTCGACTTCAAAGAAGATTGTCAAATATTAACAATTACTTTGTTATGTTAAATTCCAAAATTGAAGTATATGTTGATAAAGAAAATGTATCAAGTTATTGTATGTCAGTTTCAAAAGATTCTGAAATTAATTTCGACAAAAACCAATCTAGCATTTCAGATGACATTTTAGATGACATTTCAGAAGAAAGCGACTATACAATTACAAATTCATTAATTTCAATCAATTTAAAACACAATGTTGAACTTTTAATTGACAGAGTTTTAACCCTAGAGGTATTTGTTAATTATTTTATATTAGGGGCGCTGAAGTTTTTTCGTCATGAATTTCTTGTAGTCCTAGCTTGATTGTTTTATACTTTGTACAAACAGAACCTAGAATTCCCGATGGCTAACTTTTTTAATTTTACCAAAAAAATTAAATCTTGGAAAAAATGCTACTACATTATTAGCTAAACTGTATTCATTATTAGCAATCATTTAAAGGAGTGGTTCCCAAACGTGTGAAAACATTATTTATATTTTAGTTTTAATAGTATTTTTTTATTGATTAGTGAGTAAATAGTAAACAACATTTTAGTTAGTTTAGTCTGTTTATTTGACCGCGAAAGCTTAAATTTATGACAATAAAATTTTATGTATGTTAACTGGAAAAAACTGTATTAAATTTAATTTTTTTCAAATGTTGGCACTTTTTGTTTATTATCATTGTTTAAAATGATAGGGTAATTTGTAGTTTTCGCTATAAAGATATAAGTTTTTGAAATTCAGAATTGATGATTATGTTATTGGTTTTAAAATGTGTATCAGAGTGTATATTTTTTTAAAAAAAAATAATTGAGATTTTTGACCAAAAGACTCAATTTCTGAAAATAAAACTTTCGATAAATCAAATCGACAAAAAATTAATATTAGAAATTGGTATTTTTAAACTATCATCTATTAATTGCTTAAATAAACTGGAACAAACAAATAAACAGTCATACATGTTTACATGTTAGCTAAATGTTATATCATTAAGGATAATTTAAACAAATATTTGAAACTATGAACCATAGTATACATTTTGTTGATCTTTTTGTATAATTTATAAAAAAATGTCTCAATTATTTTTCATAATTTGGGACAAGACATTACTTTTGTGATTGTCAAGATTGTAAAAATCACATACACTTTTATTATACAAATATATATTTATATATTTTACTTATATTTAAAATATGTTTTTAACTTGCTAATATTATCAATTAATATTCAAATTTTGACATTATAATAGTGATTAACATAAAAATTAACAATATTGAATTAATATTACCCTACTTATAAATGAAACTTTAATTAACTTAAATTGTATTGAAATCCCCTATACTTTTAAATTGTTAAAATTTACAAGTACATATATAAGTTTTAGCTTAATTTATGATTAGTCATTTTAAACCAATTAATTATGCTTTTTTTGCGATTTATTTGTAACTTTTTAAAAAAATGTCAGTTTTATCAATATTTTAAATTAATGAGTATTATTCATGATCATTGCTCATAATATTAATTAACTAATATTAGATCTCTTCATTTGTATATAGGAGTACAGTACATCCGTAATGAATATTTAAATTTTTATATAAACATATAATTTTCAAATGCCATTGAACATTTAAATATTTATAGATAACATTTAACTTAATTAGATTAATGATCTCGTTAAATCTTTAATGTGGTTGAAGTCTGCGTCCCTAGTAGAATTGGCAATTTACCGAATACATTTTTCCCGGTTAATTTTTATCGATCAACCCTACTAATTTCAAATACATATAATGTATGTAATTGTTTATTTATATACAGAAACGTCACATTTGAAATGGATAATTTCATGTGACTTATTAAAATTAAATAATGATATTGAAATTGAACCTTTAAGACTATATGACTGTGGTTGATAAATTAATAATAGACAAAGAGTTTTATTATAATTGAGAATTAAAATATTATATGTAATATTATTATATATTTACAATTATTTATTATACAAATCATTAAACTGAGTCATGTTAGATAGTAGATATAATTTTTATTTAGAAACAAGTGGACACGCTAAATTTTTATCGTATTCAATACGACGATTTATATAGACATTTATCATCTGCAATATCATCTCAAGCCATAAAGCGTAACAATTTTGAAAAAACGTTTAATAATTTAAATATAAATAAAAATGTTCAAGTCAAACCAATAACAAAAATTTTTAAACAAAATGAAATAAACAGTGATTTGTTATTGAAAAATTTAAATGAGAAATTATTAAAATATCAAAATGTATACGTAAACTCATCAATTGAATCATATGAAAGTACAATACAAATTCAGAATGAAAAAATTCAACAATTAAAAAAAAAAATTCAAGAATTAGAAATTAGTATTATCAATGCTCAAAAGATAATTGATGATGAAAATAAAATTTCTACTAAAACAATTAAAAACTTGAATTTTGAAAATTCTCGTTTAAGGAAATATGCTGTAAACTCTCGAAATAAAAGTGAAGTGATTAATGATAAAAATCCTGTTTCAAATAGCATTGAAAATAAAGATAAACATCATTCAGTAGATGTACAGGATATCACCAAAACCATCACTAAATTAGATTTTAATTTTGACAAATAAAATAAACATTATTCTACTCATATTGGAGAATTAATTATTTTAGTAATTTGTAGTCACTGCATTGCAGTGTAATGTAAATATTCTTGTACGACTGGGTAGGTTAAAAAAATTTATTTAAATTGATGTAAATATTAACATAATAAATAATATGTGAATTTGAAAAAAGAAATTTTAGTGAAACATTTAATAAATAAAATGTAATTATTTTAATTTTAATTACTGTATTAAATTTATTTACATGTTAATATTTTAAAAATATTTTTAAAATTCAGAAAGGTTTAACCGCAGTAATGGAAATCATATAAATCGAGGGTTTTTTTACATAAATATAAACTTATTTTGAATTTTTATATTTTTTGAGCGACTTTATTTTTTATTTTTTCTAAAATGGATTAAATTTACTATTAATAATGAGATATTACTTTTAATGTTTGTATGGCATGTACATTTTATTGTCATTTTAAAATCCTTCAACAAAGCAAATATAAATGCAAGGTCGATAATTAGGTACATTTGAATGTATATTTCACAGTTATAGACAATGGACTTGTTTATGATTAAATAAATCTAAAAACATGTAAGTATTAAATTAACTTGTATAGATCAAGGGTTAGCAATTTTTTGGTAATGTGTACCTTTAACTTTATAATCGAAACAAGGCGACATAATCATCGATTTTGTTGATTAATCATAATATTTATTTTTGACAATACTTTTGTGGTTTCTTAAATGACAATGACCAAACTTTTATATTGTTTTGTATATATTGTATGAAGGAAATATTTTTAACATTTTATCAGATCTTTAAAAAATTATTGAAAAAAATTTTCTTTTAAAAACTCTACCAATCTTAAGAATCTTGAGACCAAAATTATCTTCAAAATCTTTTAAAAATGGTAGAAAAAATATTCCCTCATTAGCCCTACAAAATTTTGGCTTCAAAATGAATATAAGATAATAAAAATATGAATAAAAAAACACTAAAATTTCGTGAAAAAATCAATGATATGATGAATTAGTAAAATCGATGATTATCTCGCTCCAGAGAATGGAGGTCACAACAAAAATACGAAAATAAAACTGGTTAACCGTGAAATGTACAATATGTAAATTTAACACCGTAAATGATATATTTTTGTAATAACTCATAATAATCATCTTAAAAATACCATAATTATAAAATATCCATTAGTATAAATAGCTTCAAAGAAGATATTCTCTATCCGCTTATTAATTTTTTCTATATATTGATTTTGATTGCAAGTGTCTTGATTAAAATCCCGAATATGATTATTTGAAATTAATATTGGGTAAAAAATATCATAAATACAAGAAATTTCAAAATTATTGACATTTTTATCATTTTTGAAAAAGATGAATAATTTAAGAAATGATACATTATATAATAAAATGGCCATAATTATATAAATGTATAAAATACATAATATAGTGGTATTCAAAATTTTTAAATGTAAAATTTGTGGTAATTTTTGAAAATCTTTTATATTTATCTGCATTCCATTTAAATTTATTGCGTGTATTTTTTTTCGTTTTGTTCCATTATACATTGAATTATTTGTAATGGGTAATTCGACAAAGTGGTAATCGTTTATAGTTAAAGTTTTATAACGATATTGATGTAATTTCACAACCAAATCTAAAAATTTACTTTTATTCAAATTGGTTTCAATTTTTGATTGTAAAATATCTACATCATTAACATTAATTCTTCTCTTGACGCGTAAGTTTTGTTTATTGTTCAAAGTGTATAATCTTTTTTTAATTTTTGAAAAAGAGACAAATTCTGTAAAAATACCGGTACAAATAGTCACTAGTAAAATTATACATATAGATAAACCTATTTTATGCCAAGATTTATATTTACAATGTAAAACCATTCGTTTAATTGAAAAGAAATAAATGTATAATATACACGTTATGATTAATATATAATCAAGAGAATTTATTTGAAAAAAGTTTATATATTCATATCTTTGAATTTGTTTTTGATCAGTTATGTTTTTTTTTTTCAATGCATCATCTTTAACGTTGCAAATTATTGTATTTAACGGTTGATCAAAATTACAAAAATGGAATTTATGTGACGTGTTTAAATTTTGATTAAATGTAATGTTGGAATGTACTAATTGAATAAAATTCACTTTTTGCTTGAACAAATATATCATTTTTATCAATATTAAGACAGTGATAATAATATTAATCAATATTTTCAAAAAGGTAAATTCATTTAATTTTTTTTTATTTTTAAAAATTGTATAAATTACTAAGATTTGAAAACACCATAATATTCCAAAAGAGGATATCAATATTAACAGTGTTGAAAGATTTAAATCTGATAAATTCATGAAAGAGTTTTTGACATGTTTTGTATACATCAAATGCAATATTACGTCCAAGTTTAGATACATTGTTGTAATTTTCAATTTATTTTTTATTTTAAAATTGGTTTATTGTAAAACAAATTTTAATCGATATTAATTTTCAGAAGTATTTCCGATTTGTGCCAAATCAGTTTGATTACATCCATGAATTTGATTTTTCATGCATATATTGTACTATATGTTTCACATTTTTATGTAGAGATAGTTAATCAATAATTAATAATATCAATATACTTCAACTCTGTGCATTATCCGATTAAAGGGATTACGATTAATATGCATATAATTAAGTAAAACCAATGGAAATAATATAGAAATGATAATTATCATTCAATTTGCAAAAATGAGTCCCTATTTTATAAAAAATTTCGTCGAACCACTTCCCCTCCTACTCGAAGACGGATCTCGGCATAGTAGGTACGGCAGAGGATTTATTTATTTATGCAATGCATAAGTTTAAAAAAATAAATATAGTTTTTCTAAATTTGCTTTGCATAGCATATGCAAGGACAGTGAAAAACAGTGCCCAACTTACCACATCGAGACCCCTCTTCGGGGATCGAAGAAATTTCAGTAAAGTGGGGCCTCATTTTTCCCAATTAAGCATCAAAAAAATTATATCGAGATTATCATATGTATTATGTGTTTTAATTTTAATCAAGTCAAGAGCCTTATACGAGGTCGTTAGGGCTATATGATAATATAAATAGTTTGTGAAAATTTAGTTTAGGGGTTATTCTTCATTTTCGAATGACCTTGAGATAGGTAGATTCGGGATTGATCAAAGGATTAAAAATTAAAATTTTAAAATTTAAAAAATGCAATTTCTAATACAGTTTTTCTAGTTTGATGTTTTATCACAAATCGATTTTCGGAAATTCAGTTATTTAGGGTCAAAAAACCAAATTACCATTTTTTTTATTGTATGTATTAGATGTATTAATTAAACTCTAATTATAATTAAAGTATGCTATTATTCTTAACGGTGATATTCTATCAATGAATGAAAAATATGAATATCAAAATAAAACAAAATTATGAAATGTTCCCAACCTTAAATATTCTTTTGTACTACATTATTTATATTATATTACGTATTTTGATATTACCCACAATATTACTCAATATATGTTTAACTGCATATTAGATAGTCATATTTTTAGAAAAAAAGCCATATAGTTTTTATATAATTTAATTAAAATTTTGAAAAAATTTATTTTATAAAAAAAAGTAAAATAATTCGTGATATTTTATTGAAATTACAGGAAGAATATTTAAATTTTTATGTTTCAAAAACTGGAGTAAATTTTGTTTTTGCCGGTAAAGATACAAATTTCTGAGAGTTAAATATATCTTACTCGCTGCACCAGAAAACACTAACTTAGAATTTGTGTTTTAACTTTATGGGCTATCGCGCCATGTTAGAGATAAGCTAAGATAAGATATAACCATTTATAATTTTTTTTCATCTATAATGAAACTAAATTACTTTATTACTTTTTTCATAATAATAGAAGTTTCAAAATAAAAAAAAATTTTAAGAAAAGGGTAACCTGGTGTTTTTATCGTAAAAATTTAGTTTTTTGAAGTTGCTATATATGATAATGCTTATGATTTTAATAACCATCCCAGAATTTATGTTTTTTAAAGATTTGCGTTGATTTTATTTTTAAAAAAACGCAAAGTGGGTTTTTACGCGAATGACTCAAAGAAAATTTGTGGAATACAGAAGATAAACTAACGCATAAAATATACAAATACATAAGATAATTATAATTATCGCAATAATTTAGATAAAGACAAAGTTATAAAGAAAATAACCAAAAAAATCAAAAAATTTAGACAGTACATAACCATAAAATGTTAAAAAAGTAAAAAAAAAGAAAGTACGAATAATAAGAAAAAAAGTAAGAATTACAACTGCTATAACAGGTTTAATATAAAAGTGAAATTACAGTTCAAGTTGAAGTGAACTGCAACTTCACTGTTACAACACAATATTTCAATATTTAATAGAATATTAATTAATTAATTAATACAATATTAATGTATTACTTCAATCGGTTGATAATTAATTCAACGGTGTCCCTGGATGCCGGAGCTTTATTATTACAAACAAAAGTACCAAAACTGTAACAAAAAATAAAACAATCCACTCTTATCCAGACTCTATAATGAAATCTAGAGTTTATTTATATTGAAAAATTTAAATGATGCGTTACTAGAGTTATAACAGTTGATTAGTTTGTCCAAAACTGTTTGTTAAAATTTATTCGAAAATTATGAAAAGTCGCCAATTCTAAAGTTATTTTGAATTATCAATAGAAATTTATCTGAAATGAAGGTATAAACTTATATATATGTATATTATATATGTTGCATAGAATGTATACAAATGTACAACACATTCCACGGGCAAGTTGTAGAATATATACATTTAATGGACAAGTCGTAGAATGTACATTGTACACATTCTATGGGTTAGTCGTATAATGTGTAAAATTTTAATGTATATTTTAATTTTAGTAAATTCTTAATCTCAAAACATTGACTACACTTTTCAATTAAAAAAAAATGGATAAAATAGTGATAGACTATGCAATAGAAAATCATTTGGAAATGATTAATGAAATGATGACAAATATACAATGTTCAAACAAGGAAATTGTAAATAATAATTTGCAAAAATTATCTAGTTATATAATGCACGAATTAATATACTTGGATAATAGTTTACAAATACAAATTGTAGAAAAATTTAATTCAAAATTAAAAAAAATGGTTTTAAATGATATTGTGGAAAATAAAATATTGGCAATAGATGTAGTCTTAATGTTACTACAAATTGACATTGAATGTTATAGTAGTGGGTCAATATACTATTTTATAAATATAATCCAAAGTTGTATGAATTCTACAGATGAATATTTGATGAATATAATTGCATACGCGATAGGAGTAATTTCTTCCATGAACAAGACATTATTTGAATTACGTATCCTTACTTTAGTTTTAAATTGGATTATCAGTAGTAGTCAACACAAGTACATTTTTGGAATCAAAGTTATTCGTCAAGTCATTATTGCATGTCCTTACATTTTTATTGAAAAAATTAAGGATTATTACAAGTATATTTTAAAAGCGATGAAATATTCTAAAGAAAATTTATTGGAGACTTGTTTAACTGCATTGGAAAGTGCTTTGCGTATTACTTCTCACTTTGAAAAAACCTGTGATGTTACACCACTTTATAATGCCATTTTATTGGAAATTCAAAAACCGTTACCCACCCAAAAATCTTTACCAACAATATTAGAAGACGAATGGATTTTAAAATCAGTATATATTTTGAAACGATTTTTAGTTGTAGCTCACAAATCATATACAAATGAATGCTCACATATTGAAAAATGCATACAATATAAAAATTATAATTATAAGTTTTCTTTAAATAAGCATAACAATTTTATAAATGAAAATGTGTCTTCAAAAAGTCAATTAATTCATAATAGACACCATCCGATTGGATATACCCATAATCCACAAAGTCACCACGAATTTACTGATTTTGATATTGAACAGAGTGAACTTGCTTTTGCGGCTTTGCAGGATGATATTGTTTCAATTTGGAGACTTTTGATTCATTATACCAAGACAAAAAATTGGACAATCATGAGAGAACTTTTAATGTTATTCCCGGCTTTAATAGTTTTTGATGTTGAATTATCAAAAATTTATGTTGAAAAAATATTCCAATTGTACTTGGATGGGTTTAATAAAGGTCACGGTGAAGCATTAGTTTATTTGGGATTGTATTGTAAAAACCTTGGAAAACATTTACCACATCTATATGTTAAAAAAGTGTTTGAATTTACAAATAAACCATCAAAAGTTCAGAATAAAACCACATTTGCACATGGAATATGGTATGAAATATACTTAAGTCTTATTTTCTCAAAATTTGTAATTAGGGATGAAAAACTATTAATTTCTATTGTTGACGGAATTCTTGATACGTGTAGTATCGGACCAACTTTACTTGAGGCTATTCATGAAATTTATATATCTGCTTCGCCAAAAATATGTGAATCAATTGAAACAAAACTTTTATTAATTTCTTATACTATTTTGGCTTGTGAAACTTTTGACGATGAAATGTGTGTCAGTGAATCGATTAAAAGTGAAGAATCAGACGAAAATGATGATTTTGAATATGATTATGAAGAAGATGTAGACATTCGAGAAGATTCATGTGATGATTCAGTTTACAAGAATGAAATGGAACCTTTTTGCGAAAAAATCCAAACAGTTCATAAACCAGATTTTGAAGTTGATAAATTTGGAATGAATTTATCTAGAAGACCTGACGTAGCAAATGGTGTTGACAGAGAAAAAACTAATATCGATAATATAAACCATGAAGGTTCAAATACAATCAGAAACAAAACTAAAAAAATTGCTTATTCTTTTGACTCTAACATATCAAGAAGTAGCAAACTAAGTGAAAGTAGCAGTAATGTAGTAATATTAGGTAACAGTTGTACGCCCAAAACAAATTTCACTTTCCAAAATGAAATGAGTTCTTTGGAACAATTTAAGGTTAATTTAAAAAAATACAACGTCAACAATGAAAAAAATATTGAAACTGCTTTAGACATTTTGATCAAGTTTAATTTTGATTCTTCAAAAACTCTACCCCACCTAAAAAAATGTTATTCTCATTATCTTGTACATACAAACAGAAACATCCGCATTAAAACAATGAAAACTTGTAAAGTTTTGATTATACCTCTTATAAATTCACTTTTGGGTGATTATGGTGCAATTTATAATATCCCAGTCATTGATAACGTCGTAAAAGGAATGATACAAGTAGCTATAACAGACTCAGATTGGAAAATTCGTCACTATTCATACTGTACCTTAATCGACCCTATAATTTATCACTACATTGCATATCAAGAATATGTAGATCTTTTCAAATTTTCTTTATATGACACGGTATTTGAAGTTAGAGAAGTGGCTTTATGTTTAATTGGCCACTTAATCACTATAAATCGAACTATAATAATTTCAACTTTAACCGGGGTGGTAACTGAATCTATTCGACATTTTATGTCGACCGGTTTAATTCATTCAAAAATTGAAACTGTTAAATTATTGACGCATGTAACATTTTTAGTCCCCACGTTTATAATTCCGTACGCATCAATTATGGTATCTGTTATTGTTAATCGTTTAATCAAATCTCCAAATTGTCTTTCAAAACGACATTTACTTGCTTCTTTAGGTAATTTGGTTGAAATTATTCCAGAAAAATTTTTTGAAAAACGTAAAAAAGTTTTACATTTGTTATATGATAATTTACAAAATTCAAATTCTGATTCTATAATACAAATAAATCTTTGGACTTTAAATCAATTTGTCGAATTTACAGATTGTGACATGTATATTTTGAAGGAATTTCCTCAAATTTTAATTTTACTTGATGAAATTTTAATGGCAAATGTTTCAACTTATTGTAAAAGAATGATTCTTAGAATTATTGGTTGTATTGGTGCAATAGACCCAAAAGTTTTTACTAGTCATGTAAAAAAGGTAGATGATGTTAAAATAACATTTTTACCTAATAATCAAGTTA
The DNA here is from genome assembly GCA_001642005.1 of Intoshia linei. Lineage (NCBI taxonomy): Eukaryota > Metazoa > Orthonectida > Rhopaluridae > Intoshia > Intoshia linei. The sequence continues at coordinate 19,231 of LWCA01000318.1, read as the reverse complement.
CAGAAAGTGATAGTGATTTCGAATTAGTTGAAAGTATGAATATTTCATCTTTTGAAACTGTGGCATCTTTATCGAAAAGTAATTTAAGTTTTGAATCACTTAAACTAGATTGTACTTATGAATATGACAATTTGGAGGAATATTCTACTCATGTTTGTTTTTATCAACTTTTAAATATTTTTTCTAATGAAAATTTAGTTTCAGAAACTTCTAGTTGTTTTTTATCCATCAAAAATATCATTTGTTATAGATCAAAATATTTGGATAAATATCTCCCTTATTTAATGAAAGCTATTTTAGGTAGAATAGATAAATTAAATGATTTAAATGCTCAATTTGTTATCATTAACTTGGCTAGTATTATAAAAGTTGTTGGATCAAAAATTGCAGATTATGTTGATCCCATATTTATCCAAATTAAAAAATTTTGGAATTTAAAACCAAATATGAGAAATTCAATTATTGATTTAATTAAAGAAATTGGATTTGCCTTAAAAACAATGTTTAGTTCATATGTACACCATGTTATGCCTTTTTTAATGAAACTTTTCAAGTTTGATGAAAGTGAAAACAGAACCGTTACGTGTCAAGCATTATTAATGTTGCGAAATTTTTACAATGAACTTGGTTATTTTTTTCAGTTTGTTGTTACAACTGTGACTGATTTGATATATGATCAAAATTCTACAATTAATCTTAGAGAAACTGCTATTATTACTTTAAAGGTATTTCTGAAACATACTTTTATTAAACAGTATATTGTTATATATGTTCATGTTATTATTTTTATTTTGAATCAAGTTGATGATAATCATGTCAAAAATTTGACTTTATCTCTTTTGTATGCTACAATGAAATTAACTAATAAAAATTTTAAAATTTTTATCCCCATTATTGAATCTTGTCTTGTTAGAAATCGTATTGATATCGTGGAATTTGAATATCATTTGATTTTTGTTTATCAACCTATGAATTTTAAAGTTGGAGCGGAAAAGCTAGTCTTGGAAGAAGAACCTATTCAAATTTCACCAGATAAACCACCTGAAGATGTAGAATATGTGAGAAATGAACAATTGGATGATTTTTGGTATTTACCTAATTTTACTCATACTTCAGAATGGGAAAATTGGTTCAATTCTTTGTATGTTGGACTTATTATTACTAGTTCTTCTACCGCTATTAAAGCTTGTATGCACGTTTCAAGTAATGTTTCTAGAATAGCTAAGCGTCTTTTTCACATTTCATTTTTAACAAATTGGTTGGAATATAATGATGATAACAAAAGAAAAGTTGTTTCAATTTTAGAGAAAATTTTGGCTACATCTGACAATAAAGATTTTATTAGAGATATTTTGAATTTGGTACAATTCTTTAATCGTACTAAGTATGGTCCTCTACCAATAAAACATTTTTTGTGCGCTAAAAGCTGCGAGGTTGTTTCTTTCACCTCTCAGGCTTTATATCATCTTGAAGAAATGTTTAGAGTACAACCAACTCAAAGTCTTTTAATTCAAATAATTGATATTAATATGTCTCTTCAAAATCGTGATGCTGCTAGAGGTGCATTGTATTATGCTCAATATTGTAGTAATATAGAAATACCTGTTTATTGGTATGAAAAATTAGAAGTTTGGACTTTAGCATTAAATAAATATATGAAATTAACGGACGGATATTTAGTAGAGATGACCAGGTCAATAAATGAATCTTTGGAAGATAATACCATTATAGCAAAACATATACAGGAATGCATACACGGTCAAATGCGTTGTGCAAAATCATTGGGAAAATGGGATGATTTATTATATATGGCTGATAATTGGGTAAAACCAAATTCTAGTGTTGAATCAGAAATTGCATATTTAGTCACACTTGGTTCTTGGAAAAGGGATAATTATTACCTCATGTCTGAATATTTAAAATATGTAATTCCCAATACTTTTGATTATCATTTTTTTAGCGCTTTTATTTTTGCATTAAAATTAGATTACATTAAATCTAGTCAACATATTGAACAATGTAGAGACATTATTTACCCTCGAGTTGTCGGTAAATATGTTGATAATTATACAAGAATTTACACGGATATTATCAATCTACAGGTAATTGTGGAATTGGAGGAATGTATAGAATTAGGTGAAGTAAAAGATACGTATAGATCTAACCAAATTAAAAGAAAATGGGACGCTCGTCTTAAAGAAGCTGAAAAAAACATGATTGTGTGGAATAAAATTTTGGAATATCGAAAAGATTCACATTCTAGCGAAAAAAACTTAGACTCGATATTAGATTTTTCTGAATTGTGTCAACTGGAAGGTCGCTTTAATTTGGCTAGTACAATTCTTGAATCAATGAAAAATACTAAATTAACTCAAATTAATCGCGAATTTATTAGAAACGAAAATGTCCGATTAACAATGGAGTCAATTAAAGTCTTATGGAGTCAAGATTGTTGTGAAGAAGCCATCAAATCTATGGAATTATTTTTAATTGAAACTATTAGCATTTTTGAAAATCGTTTAAATCTTCCTCCAGCTGATCCAGAATTTGCTAATCCCTTAAACTCTGAAGGCGATATGAAAATTCAAATATCCCCAAAGTTGAGAAGCAAAGCTTGTATTTTGTTATCCAGTTGGAAATGGAGTTTGAGACCTGAAGAACCTTTGAATGTAATTAAATATTATGAAGAGGCATCCCGATGTGATTTTGATAGTTACGAAACATTGAGTAAATTGGCAAGCATTTATTACTCTACTGCACTCGGTTTATTACATAAACACGTTTTAGTTAATTCCAATTCAAAATATGCCCTTTCAACTGATATTCATCTCGAACAATTGAAAAATGTATCAAAAGAGGATAATGACAATTATATACGTAGAGATACAATTGAATCTGAAAATGATGACGAAAAATCACAACATTATAAAGACATTTTAGCGTATTGTATTTCAGCTTTACGAAATTTTTTTTGTGCTATTCGAATAGATTCAAACAATGCTCTTCAAGATACATTACGAATTTTAACTTTATGGTTCGATTTCGGAAACACACCTATAGTTTATAAGGAACTGTGCGAAGGGATTCAGGCAATGCATGTTGAAAATTGGTTGCAAGTTATTCCCCAATTGATTGCTCGAATAGGTACGGAAAGGACATATGTTAATCAACTTATAATGCAAACCCTTTTAAATATTGGTAAACTTCACCCACAGGCTATAATTTATTCTTTAGTCGTGGCCACCAAGAGTGAAAATAAATTGAGGTTGGCCGCTGCAGACAACTTAATTCATTGTTTAAAACGAGATCATAATAAAATTGTTACTGAGGCTATTATGATTAGCCGAGAACTTGTACGTATTGCCAATTTGTGGCACGAACAGATTAGTGCTAAATTTGATGAAATTTCTAGAATTTCTAATGATAAATCTAATCAGGGTAAAATAACTAAAGTTTTGTCTGAATTAAATTCCATCATCTCTCAAAAACCTGAAACCCGCAATGAATCTGATTTACAAGAAATTTATGCAAATCCGTTGAGAGAAGCGTACCTTATTTACAAAAGTTCTCAAAATTCCCTTTTTGATGATAATCATTATAATAATTACATTAAAATTATAAAAAAATTAACTAATCAATTTAAACGAATTACATATCTTAAATTAACTCATGTTTCACCGCTCTTGGCTAAAATTAAAGAAATGGATTTGGCGGTTCCCGGGACATATAATTCTTCAAATAAAATTGTCAGAATATGCAAAATTTACAATGATATAAGTATCATTAATTCTAAACAAAGACCTAGAAAAATTTGCATGTTGGGTTCTGATGGAAAGGATTATTCTTTTCTATTGAAAGGAAATGAAGATATCAGACAAGATGAAAGAATTATGCAACTTTTTAAACTCATCAACTCTTTTCTAGCTTCAAATTTAGATACGGCTCGAACTGGGTTATCTATTGAACGTTATGATTCTATTCCATTGTCACCAAATTTTGGTTTAATCGGATGGATACATGACTGTGATACTATTCATAGTCTCATTAAAGAATACAGAATTAAAAATAGTGTTTTAATCGACATTGAACATCGAATTTTATTACAAATTACTCATGATTATGACCAACTTACTTTAATTCAAAAAGTTTACGCCTTTGAAATTGTACTTTCTAATGTCGGTGGTAATGATTTGGCCAAAATTATGTTTAACAGAAGTGTTGATGCACAGGTAAAGTATATTTTGCGTGTTGATATTAATGTGACTATTTTAGACGTGGTTTGAAAATAGAAGAGTTTATACAACGTCACTGGCTACAATGTCTATGGTTGGATATATTTTAGGACTAGGAGACAGGTTTTATTTTGTTTCGTAAATTATTTAAATTATTTTATAGGCATCCTTCTAATATTATGATAAATCGAAAAAGTGGTAAAATTGTTCATATTGATTTTGGGGATTGTTTTGAAGTAGCTATGCACAGAGAAAAATACCCTGAGAAAATTCCTTTTCGTTTAACTCGCATGTTTGTTAGAGCTATGGAGGTTTACAGTTTTGTATTATATTTAAATATTTTATTTAAACATTTAGGTAACCGGTATTAATGGGACATATATACTTACGTGTGAAAGAGTTTTAAAAGGTTATATTTTATTTATCAAAAATATTTATTTGTTTAGTTTTACGAACTAATAATGAATCCATTTTGGCTGTTTTGGAAGCTTTTGTTTATGACCCATTGTTTAATTGGCAGAATGTTCACAGTAATTTATATTTTTCAATACGTTTATTTATATCTCTACAAATGATTCCCAAACATCAATTATTTTGTCTACTGCCAACTTTTCAGTCACATATTCTGTTAACGCTCCCTAAAATAATTGGTTCCTAGAAATTTTAAGATTAAAATTAATTTATTCTAACATAATTAAATTACTAACAATTTAATTTAATAATTATGTAAATTCAACCTCATAAATAATGTAATAATTCTCAAAGAGAATATTTTAAATCTAACCATTTTTACTAAAATTCCACTTTTACCAACTCTGAAATTGATTAAGTGCAGCTGCAAAATCTTTTCTAAGAAAAACAATGAAACCATGTTTTCGATGTCATTTCGTGAAAAAAATTATATTGTATGTAATTTATTTGCCGTTGAAAATACTGAGGAAGCGAAGAAGACCACTAAAAACATGATATAGCAAATATAAAATATTTCAAAGACTAAAAATCTAATTAAATTAAAAAATTTTAATTTTGTTATAAAAAGATTTATTTGTTTCATCATCAGTTTAAGTAAGTATTAAAGCGATTATAACATCTGTTTATGGATAATCCTTCTATTTAAGAACTTCACTTTGTTTTGTTTGTGGTACTGCGTTTTTATAGAATACTCTGCAATTTGATAAAACTGGATTTTTCCCTTAAGGGTTGGTAAAACTGGATTTATCCCTTATATGAATATCGTTAGATTTTTTTCAATCGCCCTTCTGTATGGTGATATCACCTACTTTGGAAACCAGTGCTAATTATAGGTGTTGTTTTATATTTAAAAATAAGATGGGGAATTTGGGGTTTTTACTCTGAAAAAACTCAATTTTTGAAATCAGATTTGCAGTAAAATCTAATCATTGAAAAACTACTTTAGATATTGATGTTTTTAAAACTCTACACATCTTACTTTCGTAAATACGATGGAAGACACAAAATTAAAAAACTGGAACCCTCCTTAATTTGGTTTGTTCCTAAACTGGAAGTTTGGTACAAAACAATTTCCTGTAAAAACTCTTTAGAAAATATAGTAAAAAAATCCCTATAAAAGTTCTTAAAAATATGGTTAAAATAATCACCTTGAAATTATGGTAAAAAATTTTACCTAAAAACCCACTATATAATTTTTTTGTTAATTTTTGTAAGATTATTTGGAAATTAGGACTAAAGGTATAGTCAGTTGTGAATCACAGGAGATTTAATCATACTCGGTAGATGAGTATTTGATAAATGTAGGCTGTTTTTATTACTTTGTAGTTATAGCTTAGTTTCTGAGATTGAAATTTATCTAACTTTCACCCGGAAAAAACTATTATAGAAATGTGAAATTGTTAAAATTCTAAGACTCTTAGTTATTGAAATAAACGATAACTCACAAACAGACAAAAGTCAGAATATTGAGAAACACGGGTATGCTTTATATTAATGTTGTATACTATACAGCAGGGGTTCCCGCACTTTTTTCACGACGGGCCGGCAATAAATTATAAAATTTATCGCGGACCATTAAAGCAAAATTATTCGGCAACATGAAAAAAAATTGATAAAAAAGTAATAAATTGACCTTTAATTAATAAAAAATTGTCAAACAGGCATTTGGGTAACGCTGCTATACAGGATTAATAAAACTTTATAAATAGTAATGAATATTCTGAATTTTTCTAAAAATAATATAACGGGGGACCCACTTGTATAAAAAATTTGAATGCGAATATAATATCAAATATTTAATAATATAATAATTTAATTTTGATTAAAATAAAAAATTATTACATAACATCAATTTTAACAGAATTATCGAAGATCATATTTCCCTCGTAAATATTGCGAAATTTTTTTCAATTCTTTTCTGATAATTGTGTATATTATAATTACATTGATTTATAAATTAATTTAAATCATTATTTTCTTAGATTCATCAGATGAAGAAAACAATGTACAAGGAGTGATGAATAAAGTGTCAATGGTTATAATTAAAAGAGTTCGCGATAAATTGAGAGGTATTTAAAATTTCAAAAAAATATATTTTACATGAAATTTAGGTTGCGATTTTGGTGAACAGTTAAGTATATCCAAACAAGTGGAATTTTTGGTAAAAGAAGCCAGCTCACATAGAAATATATGCCAATGTTATATTGGATGGTATTAAATTGATAAAATGTTTATATCATAAATTTAGGTGCCCGTTTTGGTAAACATAAAAGACTTAAAGAAATATCACCACATCCTGTATTATAATAAAATTTATTTTTACATAAATCACACACACGAATCTTTACAATTATTACAATTGCACATTCCTTTGCATGGTTTTGATATAAATTTCATTGAATCATTTCGATGCATTAATAAAGAAACATACATGAAAGGATTTTTTTCTAGTAAACCCATGTGTTTGAAAAAATAAGGTACATCATGGTATGCCTTGTCAATATCGGTTCTTGTATCTACCAAATATGAAAAAACTTTGTTGTTGAACATAAAATTGATATCTTTTATTGATTTGTGAAAATTAATTGCATCGGCTTTCTTTATTTCCAATGTAACACTTTTTACACATTTTTTTTCTGTTTTGGTAACAATTAGATACTTACCCATGTTAGGATCACATGTCAGTTTACAAATATAATTTATGAAATTTTTAGTCATTTCTGGACAACGGTAAAAGAGCCATTCAAGTTTGTTCATGTTGTCGTATATCAATTCAAATTGCTCATAAGAACAGCAAACTTTGGTCCCTATATTATTACAAATATTAATTATTTCCAATGTTTTGGAGAGAAAACATGTTACTTATTTTTTAAATGTCAGTTATTTTTATTTTCAATTATACAAATTAGAACCAGTTGATGTATAGGGTGGGCGCCGCACTTGACGTTATAAAAGTATTTACAATAATTAATTTATAAAAGATAACAAGTGTATATTCTTAAAAATAAAGTAAAAACAGTACAATCATAAATAATATGAATTTCGTAAAAAATAAAATTGAAAAAACCAGCAATAATAATATGATGAAATATATTCGGTAACTACTTTCGATAATTAAAGAAATAGGACTATTTTCATTTATAAAAAAAGTGTAATCTGGGTTTTGATCGTGAAAATGCAATTTTTTGGGTGTGCGATTTATGATAATATTTATAATTTTAAAACGTATCCTACAATTTATGTTGTATAAAATTCTGGGATTTGTTATTTTCAAAAAAAAAAAAGGGTAATTTGTGGTTTCTGACCTTAAAGAACTCAATTTCTGAAAATGAAATTTGAAATAAAACATCACCCTCGAAAAACTGTACTATAAATTGGTATTCGTAAAACTCTACGCTTCTTACTTTCTTAATAATAACAATAATAATCTTGAACAAATAAATAAACAACGTAACATAAATTTTACTTTACTCTAATGATTATGGTTACGTCCATTGTTATTTTAATGTAAATACATTATATCAGTTTGGGCCTCCTGATAATCATTTCACCTCTAGATAAAAATGCTGAATTTACCAATGATTAGAAAAACTGGGTTATGTCATTATATTATAGATTTATGTACATTATTTTACCCATATTTGGACAAATTTCTTTAAATCTTCTTTTAAACCTATTGTTTGTAATTTCTTTAGGTTCTGTTGCACCAACCATGTATTTTTCATTGTCATCTTTGCAAATCCCGTAAATTGGACAAATCTCGCAATTTATTGATATTAAGAACAAAATTAATACAAAAATCAACATTTAACGTTTTTAACTTTATTAATTTCTAATTAAACTATTATGTCAATACTAATTTTTTTTAAACTGTCATTACCATTAAAACTTAAATGTTTTTTTAAAGATCAAACAAAAATCCACTATTCAACGGTTTGTAAAAACTGCATTACTGTCTCCTTAAAATTTTTCCGTAACACAATTCGAAATTAACAAATTTATTTCATAAATGGCGCCAATAACTAATTTATCATGGACAAGGGTGGTTGATTTGCTGGTACCGCAAATTTATTTAAATATATAAATGACTAATTTGTAAAATGTAAACTGAATACAATGATGCTTGTGACTCACAAATTTTGAACACATTTTTAATAAAATTAAACTGTACAATGTTGGTTGATTATATTAAAAGTTGCAATTTAATGATGATTCCATCCGAATTTGATTTGATTAAAAAATATTTGAGTCATGAGAGCAGAAACTTTCACATAACAAATGCAAATATAAAAATAAATAATTCACATAAAAAAACCTTGGGGTGATGCCTTCAAAGATTTGAAAAAATTATAGCTTATCATAACATTTATACATTATTTTTTTGAACTTTTTGGTTAAAATACAGTGGCGTATTTTTATAATAACTCTAACTCAACTCTAAAATTACATAAATATTTAGTAAATAATGAATTAATTAGCATCTAATAGTCTGAAGCCATTTTTAACCCGTTAATGCTCGCGCTTTTTTATAACGTAAACGCTCGCAGACGCCAAAAAATGGTCGATTTTTATGAATGAAAAATGTGACACGAAGTAATAAAACATTTTGTTATACGATTTAATTATTTTACTAGGCGTGGTTTTTAGAACATTTTTTACAAATATTATTTGCATGATCTTTGGAAATAAGCTGATTACATGAAACGCATACTTGAAATGTTCTTTTAGCATTGCAATTACATAAATAAAATCTTGGCCTTTTTTGAACAGGTAACAATTCTAAAAAATAAATTAATTTTCAATAATTATTATAAAATACCGATTGAATTATTCAGAGATTAAGATCTAAGTATTACATGATTATGGCATAAAGATTTTCTAAGTTCTCTCAAATACATCCGCCTAGAAATATGTTCATTTCTGAAGAATATATTATATAACTATTCACTGCAATAATGTTAAGAATTTCTTGAAATAAACTGTAATGGCATCTTCTACTTTTCTTTTTCACGTTGCATTGATTAGATAGTCAAGTGGATCAACACCACCCTTGGTTTCATTATACAACAAAATAATATGGGGTTTTTTCTTTTCATTATCTTGGTCAATGTCGATCAAATGCAATCGTGTTTTGTAGATATTACATTGACAATTCTTCTTGGCTTTGGACAATACGATACTAATGATATTATTTTGTGGTAAGCTGAAACAGTGGAATAAACCTCGCGGTTTTTACTATAAATGAAAAATGCAGCAAGTTCTTTTTTATTTTTTCTTATTGTACCGCACATTGTCAACTTTTTCTACCATAAATCAAACGCTAGCGGTATAGACGTAAACCAATTGTCCATAGTGTATCCTTTATGAAAGAAAAACCTTTTTAAAATTCTTTAAAATCATACCATTCACTTTCCCCATCTTTTCCAGTGAACGTACAATTTGTATATGAGATAGATTCGTCAGTTTCAGTCATATGTTCACTAATATATTCCTCGTCTGATTCTATACCACTAAATTCGTCAAAATCATCATCTTGAAATAAATTGTCCATAAAAGTAATTAGAAAATTCAGTTGATAATTCAATATTATAATCCTGTTGAATAGACAGCAATACGAAAAACAGCAACAAAATAAATTTATTTTTGAATTTAGTATTGATATTAATTTGATCATAAAAATTTAATCTGACAGATTTATAATTTACATAACATTGTATTTCATAGCTCATGTCATAAAATTTATAAATGGTGCAAAATTATAGGCTAACTAAATTTCATTGAATAAAATTGTTCATAAAATGGACACTGCGCGAGCACTAAAGGGTTAAAAACATATTTTAAAGATATTTGAAAATTTTTATCAATTTAAAATTTCCTAAAACGTGCAAAGTAAAATATCCAAGATTAATTTATACTCCATGGTATAAAATATAGATATGCAATATTATATACCATATTTGAATATTTATTAATTATAATAACCTTAACATAATTTTGACGATAATTTAAATTTAACTACGAAAATGTAAATACATGTAATAATAAATTTATATGATTATTTAATTAATGTGTTAATTAAAATATAATAAGGCTCTAAAAATATTGCTTAGATTACATATTTTTAAAAATCATTTTGCTCGCTATATAGAGCTTCAAATACGGCTCACTGTTTTAGAACAATTTTATAACTTAGAGAAAACGTAAAGTATTGTATTTTATTAGTGACACTTTTAATTGTTCACTTTGAATAATCTTTCGAAATAACTTTATGAAATAGTTTGGCTTTTATTTTTTGGAATTTAAGTTTTCAAGAAGTGAAAATTTTAATAAAAGTAGTGTTTTTCTAACTAAAAACTAGTCTAAAAACATTTCGTATAATGAATATTCTCGTAAGGGACCCTTACTAAGGGTTAATATATGGATACGGGGGTAACATGGATATTTTTCAAATTTATTTGTGAAAGTTCTAATTGCAACAATTTACAATGTACAAACATGTAAATAAATGGGTTATTTACATTTTTTTATTTATCAATTCAATGAATATTATTCAATATAACATGATGCAATACATGAAAATTTTGCAGAATATAACAGAATTTTATTTATAAAATAGGAGAATTTAATCCATAAACAATTTTATTGATATTTTCCATTAAATTCTAGCTGTACTTGGATATTTTAGTTGCTAATATAAAAATTTAAGTCTGCGTAACATTTAACATAATAATCAGACTGAATTACAAGTAAATAAAGTTTCGAAATTAATTTAGAATACATTTTAATGTCTGAAATTGGAAAATTTTTCGATTCAAAGATAATACTAGTGACTGGAGTAACTGGGTTTGTTGGAAAATCACTCGTCGAAAAATTATTACGCTCATGTCCTTACTTAAAGAAGATTTATGTACTTATTAGACCTTCAAAAAATCAAACACCTAACGCAAGATTAGAAAAACTTTTAAATTCACACGTATGAAATATTTCAACTAATTAATTACACATATTATTTATTAATTATACATATAATTAGGCATTTAATGTACTTAGAAAAATGGACCCAAATTTCTACCAAAAGATTTCAGTTATTAGTTCAGAATTATCCGAGGATAATATTGGTTTATCTACTCAAGATATGAATACTATTATAAATAACGTTGATATTATATTTCACTCCGCCGCTACAGTCCGTTTTGTCGACACTATCAAGTTTTTTTCAAATATATTAATCTTATGTTTTAATAGAAATCTTATCAAGGTTAATACCCTTGGAACTAAAAAATTATTTGATTTGGCAAAGAATTGTAAAAAATTACAAGTATTGTTATAGTATAGCTTAATATGATGAAAATTTTAGTGTTTTATTTATATATCTACTGCGTATTCAAACAGTGAGAAAAAAAGAGTAGAAGAAATTGTTTATCCTACACAACTTGATCCCTGTCAAATCATTGAACAAGTTGGGTAAATTCTTTTATTGTACCAAAATTTAAAAAACTCATTTTATAATAGTTTTTATTTAAGTTTCATTTTCAGAATGAACCCTAGAATTTTAAAAACATTAATTGTGGGTTACCTTTTAAAATTGTTATTATCATAAATCGCAACCTCAAAAAAGTGAATTTTCACGATGAAAACCACAAATTACCCTTTTTAAAAAAATATACTCCTAGAATTTAAAAAAATTTTACACTTCATACCGTTATATCCAGTTAACAATTAATTAATTTAACAAAAAATTTCAAATTTATAAAGTGCGCCGACATGGTCAACAATGCACTTTGGTATTCATTATTTTTTATTTGGTAAATATTTTATTAAAACAAAAATTTAAAATAATTAATGATCCGAAATACATCGATATATGATACAGCTTATTCCTTTAACAGGACTTAAATATTTTTAATTTCAATCATGGTTGATACAATTTAAAATTAAAATTTAAAATAATTAGTAAATTAACTGAAGAGGAAATGAATAATGAAGAATTGGTAAAAAGAATAATAGGAACATCTCATAATGCCTACACATTTTCAAAGAAACTAGCCGAAAATATTATTACCTCTGAAAAGGTAAAATTTCAGATTGCTGTATGTAGACCTTCCATAGTTTCAGCTTCCTATAAAGAACCTGTAATGGTAACTAATTTTATTGTATTATTTCATATTTATTATACTAGGGTTGGGTTGATAATTTCAATGGAGTTAGTGGGCTTATGATTGCTGTAATTTTAATTGTAACTTTTTTAATTGATATAAATAGGCAACAAAAGGGTTTTTACGAACAGTGGAAGGAGATGTATCTGCAATGGCGTCTATGGTACCTGTTGATTATACTGTAAATACCTGTATCGCTCTTGCGTGGTTTGTAACAGTTTGCTGTACATCAAATCCTCCAAGATGTGATTGTAAAAGTCATGAAGCAGTTTTAGTAGTAAACAATACAGTTACAGATGAAAACAAAATAAGTTGGGGTACTTTGGCTGAATGGATTAAAATATTCAACAACGAAATTCCGATGGAAGACCCTTTTAGACGTATTAGTTGTGAATTTACTACAAACAAAGCAATTCATAAATTTTGGTGTTTTGCAGATCACATGATACCAGCTTATTTAGTTGATAGTGTAATGAGTTTAACTGGACAGAAATCTAAATTTAAGGTTGTAAATATATATAATCGTCTTCACAAAACGAATCGAGTTTTAACACCATTTATCAACAATCAAACAACTTGGGCAACGTCCAACAAAGTAAGAATGTTGAATAAAATGAATTCTATCGACCAAAGGATATTTTACTTTGATTCTAACAAAATTGTTTGGTCGTCATATGTTAGAAATTATTTGATTGGCTTGAAAACATATGTTTTGAAAGAAAAGATGGAAAATTTAGAAATTGCTCATTCTTCAGTTAAAAAGTAATTATATTTAAATTAGTGCTTCATGTGTGTCTTCAGTGTCCATGTGGACCCCAGGGGTCCACGCTATATAACAGGTCTCCACGGCTAAAGTAATGTATTATTTCAGGAATTAATTTAATATTATTAATGAGAAAACACCATTAAATCCAACTCCAAAAGAAAAAATCCAAATTTAACAACCCTTGAGGAAAAACCCACTTCATAATATTTTTTTGAAAAATCCGTTTTTACCAAATCTGACAAAAGAGAAACCTGCTTTCAACCCTCAGAGAAAAAATACAATTTTACCAAACCTTAAGGAAAAAATCCCTTTTTTCCAATATTTTTTTAAAAAATTCAAGTTTACTATCCCTTAAGTGAGAAATCCACTTATTCTAATTTTTTTTTGAAAATTGCGATTTTACCAACCCATCCGTGAAAACATTTCTTAACTCAAGTTACCAATCTTTAAGGCAAAAATCCACTTTTTCCAATATTTTTTTTAAAAATACAATACAATGCAACAATACAGCCAAGTATAAGGAGAAAAAACTAACAATTAATCTAAGCCCAAAAGGAAAAATATAATTATGGTAAAATTGGATTTGTAAAAACTATAAATATTTTTAAATCAGTTAACAAATTTGAATAATAAAAATAAGATTTCTTTATAAATCTAGTGATACATGTGTTTCTAGTTATCATTACATTAAATTATTTAAATTTTTATATCGTCTTTTAAAACGATATAATATTTTTTCAAGTATATGCAATTTGGTTTTGTATCTTCTCCTACCAACAAAAATTTGCCCATGTGCCTTTTATGCGATAAAATATTAACCAACGAATCTATGAAACCTTCAAAAATGAAAATCTAAGTGAATCGAATGCATCCTGATAACAAGATGGAAGATTTATTATTTTTATATCTTTATAAAAAAAACACGTTTATAAATTAATGATAAGATATTTACGTCTCAGTCAACTAATTTTATCCAGTTTGGTCCCAATATAACAAATATTGTACTAAAATTTAGTAACTAAATCATGAAGCTCATCCATCTCATCACATGTTAATTAAACTTATTTTAATTATTTTAAAGTATGTATTGAATGTCAAAACTATTTTAAAAATTGGAAAAAAAAATTTCCTAATTAAAAATGTATTTAATATTTACATTAAATTTAATACTTAAAGTATATAAAATGATGAAAACAATATTTACATATAAATATTCAAGAGGGTCCATGATAAATAATTTTTCCATTTGGGGTCCACGATGTTTATTACTTTGAGAAATACTGATTTAAATGATTGTTCAATTATATATTTTTCATTAGGTTAAAAACTATTAGATATACTTTCAATACAATGTTAACAATATGCATCCTTCTTACTTGTATACCAAAGGAAAAATTAATTGAAATGATTGACTCATTAAAAAACCCAGCAATGTATCAAGCTTTAATGTCCGTGTCAACTTATCAAGATTATCTGTTTAACGTGCCATCTTTATTGAAATAGTTGATTAAATTTTATTATCACATTTACATTTTTTAATTTTGTTTATTTAATAAATAATCCACACGGTAATCTACGACAGATAAAGCAATACACATTTGTCCTGCATAGTACGTTATCATTATTACTTTGTGTGATTCGTAAATGGGTTCCGCAAAAATGTTGTAGCATAATATTATATCTGACATGAAAAATAATATTGCTCCAATACAACCTGATAATTTCGTCCAAGACCACAGGTCATTCAAAAAATTTACTCTGACTATTGATCTCCAACACATGTAACCAATTATTGAAGCGTAAACATGTAGAAAAACAAATTTTATAAAGTCTTCATTTATTAAATATGGATGCATTATTCTTACTATAAAAAAAATTGTACATGCTATTAAAGTAGCACTTTTAGGGTGATTAGATGGAATAATTCCAAATGCCAAGGAATAATAAATGTGAGCCATAGCAAATGAAAATATACCGTACAGTAAATATTCTTCTTTGTATACCATGAGGATATCTCCAACCATAGAAAACATTAATCCCACCATTATTCTGCGTGGATAAGTGTAAATGTTGGACAATTTCATGCCATTTAATATTACAAACACTATTAGAGATACAATTGGAAATATTTTTATCAAAACATGATATTCCTTATTCGAATTTAAAATTGAATCGTCGTTTGGATATATTAAAAAGAATATCATTACAGTTTGAATGAATAATATCAACTTGGGTCCAACGGATATTACCTAAATGATATATTATATTGTATATTAATTTTTTTTGTTTATAATTTTGACTATCCTTTGATCAATAATCAAAATTATACGACCATTCTCAAATACTGTAATTTTTATTTTTTGCAGTTTATGGCAATACTATTAAAAAAAGTTTCAGAAATAGTGACGAATATTAAAAAATAATTTTCCAATGAGAGTATTTTAGTAGAAAAATTTTATTTAATTTAATTAAATTTATTTTTATTTTGTTATGTAGTTTTTAATCATTACTTACATAATATTTGTGTGTGTGTTCCACTTTATTTCAATAACTACCATTCTTAGAATTTTATAAAGTCCACATTTTAATTATAGTTTTTTAAAGTGATCATAGTCACAGTGATAAGATAAATTTCAACCTCCATGATGAATGTGATGATGATTGAATGTGGAATTTATGCTATTTATAACAATTTTTAGGATTGGACTGTTTTTACTTTATTTTTAATATTATACACACATTCTGTCTAATAAATTAAAAAAATAGGATAACAATTGTTTTTAAAATTCTTTACGCAAATGTTAACAAAAAAATTAAGATGGAATAATTTATTTTAAAGTTAAAAGTAATATGATATTATGGTTCCACCTAAAACAATTTTGGGAACCACTCCTTTAAATCATTGATAATAATGAATAGTAGGATTTTCAACGTATTTATTTTTTTGGTATAATAAAAATGTACCCTCGGCAGAGCTATGTGCTTTTTGTACGTAGTACATAACAGTCAACCTAGTACAGGTAAACTTAGATGTAGAACATAAAAAGTTATTTTTTTGTTTTGGATAGACTATCCTAAACCAAATTAATTTTTTATATTAAATTTAAATTTTTCATTTTCATATCTTTATCAACATGTTTTATTTCACAATATTATTACTTTAAATTAAGAAATTATCACAGGTTGTAATTTGTTTTCATGAAAGTGAAATTATATAGTTTCCAAATGTTGGAACTTCCAGCTTGGGAATTAAAGTCAATAATTTGCATATTAATTCGATTTCTAGTATAGTGTAATGCAAATATAATGTAGAACAATATATTAATAACTAATTTATCAATAAAAAAATGAATCTATTTTAAATAAGATATAAATAATTATAATATATAATAGATCTATAAAATTAGTTGAAATCATAATTTACAATTCCATATTCAAGCCAATATCCCACTCAAGTTTGAACAATTATTCAATGGATTATAGTTATTATCATATTAATGAACCCAAAAATGATATTGTATATTAAAAAATATATACCACATCTTTCGGAGCTACTGGATCACGTCCAATTGATCTGCAAATTCGAGATTTTCTATTAGATTTTACCATGTACAACTTTATTTTTAAATAATAAAATGTTTATTTATCCAAATGATTTACTTTATATTCTTTATTTTAATCAGATATTCTAGTTAATTGTTACGCATAATCTCTAATATAAAGTAGGTAAAAAATACAATATGACGCATATCCATAATTCTGCGTTTATTTTTGTATTAAAAACACCAAAGAGATAATTACAAATTGTATATATACAAAAATATCGTATTCATAATAAATGTAACGAATAATATAAAAATCTTAAACGTATGACTATTAAAAATAAAATCCAGGTTATATATTACAGTGGCATACTTATATATAAAATTATATATAATTAACGATAATTATAATAGTAATTACTGTTATCAATTAGACTTTTTAATGAATTAGTTATTTTAAAAAGTAAATTATTGTTTTCTCCATTATTTTTAACCGAGTTATATTTTTTCATATAAATTAAATTCTAGGTATTTTAATCGTTAATAAAGGAATTTTTTAGAAGGGTTTTATAATGAATTCATGGTTATAATAATATGAGACGATTTTTTATTTAAATAATCATAATTTAAAAATAAAATGTAAATGTGGGTAAGTTATATTTGAGATATTAATATTGATATAGTTTTATTCATCGATAAATTATATCGATTAATTTAATATTCAATTAAAATAATGACAAATTAGATAATTATTTTATAATATTCTATACTTTTGAATTGGCTTATTAGAGTACATTGTTCTTATTAAAAACTAATATCAATACAAAAATATCAAAAATTTTTCCGCTCTGCCCCATTCGAAACTAATTTTAGCCCCCAGATTTCTATTTTATCATGATTTAAAATAATATTTTTTGTAGAAAAATTAAAGCCATGGCTTATGGCCCAACATATAATCACACAAGACTGGGAAAATTTCATTAAAAAAAAGCAAACATGTAATAAAATTTGTATTAATTATAAGTTTTGAATGTACTAAAAATTTCAAAC
Source organism: Intoshia linei (assembly GCA_001642005.1). Classification (NCBI taxonomy): domain Eukaryota; kingdom Metazoa; phylum Orthonectida; family Rhopaluridae; genus Intoshia; species Intoshia linei. Next base: position 1,014 of record LWCA01000318.1, on the reverse strand, counting down.
GCACCCTAGAGTGTCCTGACTAATTTGTTTTTACCATTTTTACAATGATAACAATAATTTTTATAAATGTATATATATATAGTTTAATTATGCTTTACAAACCATCTTGCAAAAAATTTTTCAAAAAAGTTTATCGGTCTTTTCACAATGGAATCCTAATAATTACAGAAAATCCGCTACCAAGTACCAAATAATAGTTGGAAATCATTAAAGTTATTTTATTAACACATTGTAAATGAAATACAAATGGATTTTGGAAAATGTGGTCTATGTGGGATGTTATTATATTTTTTCAATTTCAATTACATTTATAAACCACAAAATGTTCCACGTAAACTGAGATGGTTATAATATATAATGTATCATGTAGCAGCTAAAATATCCAATTGTTTTGACAGCTCTACAGTTGTGCCTTCAATATTGTTATATTATAATACTTCAAATTATTCGATGGATAATATCTTCGTGCTACCCTAAATTTGGATTTACTCGGCATAATTTAAACTCGTTTAAATGGTTAAGTCTATCTATTGTTGGTATTATTTTAATTTGTATTTTTGTAACTTTTTTAATACACCTCCGACAAAACCTTAGAGCACCTGTATTATATTGAAATATAAGGAAAACTAAAATAAATTATAATCTAATTTTTTGAATACTAAAACAATATGGTATATTAGTTATTGCCCCGGATTTTAAATTGTGTAATTATGTATACTTTTTTATAATTTTGAAAATGAAAAAAAGTCGAAAAAAATATGCGACAAAAGTGCTCTAACGCTTTCTAATTTACAGCAAAATAGGTACAATAATTTATTTAAAACATAATTTTATAACTTTAATAATGAGTTCTTCCACCTTTATTTGTAATAACTTCAAAAATTCTAGAAGGCATACTTGCAATTACGGTGTTAACCTTGGGTTGGTTAATGGAATCCCCAGATCTCTCTATGGCTGATATCAGATCTTTTAAACATTTATATTGTTTTCCATCTTTATATACAATCTCAGTCA